>VTPC01006758.1:107455-128639 GCA_011009095.1 Ignelater luminosus | reverse complement strand
TCTTCTGTCATCCATCACCATATCATGGATTTTATCAATGATTTCTGAAGTAGTAACCTCAACAGGACGCCCAGAACGTTCAGCGTCACTTGTGCCCATATGGCCACTTCGAAAATTTTGAAACCACTTGTAAACTGTTCTAATCGAAGGTGCAGAGTCACCATAATGTTTATCAAGCTTCTCTTTAGTCTCCTGAGGCGTTTTCCCTTTCATAAAGTAATGTTTAATCAACACACGAAATTCTTTTTCGTCCATTTTTTGAAAATCACTCGACTTCCTCGATTCAAACGAATGCCAAACACAAAGAAATAGACCGATCTGGCTGAGAGTTGGTGTGTGTTCTTCCAAAAGATGCTACTAACTAAACATAACCTCGATATGCGCCAGTAGTGCCATCTCTCTGACTTTGCACGGACTTTTCAAACGACCCTCGTAGTTCAGGCAAATTAGACAAAAAAGGGCAAAGTTCGGAAATGAATTACGTACTCTTGAAATTTGGCACAGTCCTGATGCAGATATCAAAAATCCCCGGGGTGGTGGGTGATCGGGGGATGGGGAGCCGTTCAAAGTGTATTCTTTTCAGTTTTTCTTAAATATCTCGGAATCTATTGACTTACGGTAAAAGTACTTTCTATATAAAGTTACAGTAGACACGATTTCCTACAAGAAGGGTCCTATGCATGTTTTTCGTAGGATTGGTAGTTCAGGAGTTATGGTGGGGAAAAGGTATGAAAATAATGTTGAAAATCGAAATTTCGCGTGAATATTTTTATTTTTACAGAAACTTTTGATAAAAGGCTGATAACATACAAAAATGTTGTATAAATAATACTATAATTCAATATAAAGTTCAATTATTATCGAGTTAGAACTGTTAGAGGAGGTAAGGCAGGATATAGTGTTACAAAAGATATGGTGCGTTTATGACTTTGACTTCGTAAGAATTTCACAGCGGGTCCCTCATAAAAATCAACAAATACAAACAGTGGCAGGTGTCACAGACGCCAAATCTGCTCATTTATACCTTGTTGATATGCTTCGCCTTGAATCTAAAGTGGCTCCGGATTAATTGACACAATTTGTAAATGAGGGATACTTTGCTATAAGAAGAATGACTCCTTCTGGGCTGGGTTATTGTCTGATCTTACAATTAAGCAAACATTAATGAGAGAAATTAAAATCACTAGACGGCTAACTAGAGGAGAGGAATAAGTGATTCAACGGTTGCGAAGTAGTTCGGTGCAGTCCGAACAACCTCTGCCATCTGCTCTTCATTAGAGCAATTTAGCGAAGTTGTCTTTACATCAGGAGAGCAGCATGTGGATCTACGGCCCTTACGTCAACGCTGAAATGAAGCAGACCGGAAAAAATTGCTGGAACGGTTTACTACTCACTGTTTTTTTCCCAAGACAGAACAGCTAATGTCCCTATTCACAGCTATTGTAGGTGATTCCACAATAAATTGTCATGAAGCCCTGAAAATCGGTAAAGAACTTATAGCAAAAGGATTTGGTAACAATTTTGTTGATTTGAAGATACCACGGAAGAACAAGGCAAAATCCATAGCAGCTATGACCAATTCAGTGAAAGTGCACGGTGAAACTTTGGTCATCGAGCCACTCCTTTTATTCTAAAGAATTGCAATCTTAAATAAAAAGTCTCTTCTAGAATACGAACTATTTCCATTCCCACTTTTACTCTTAAATACAGGTGGAATGAGAAAAACGGCAAAATCTGCTCTTTATGCCTTCCTGCCTAGCACAGACATAGCAGTAGACTTTACTACAAGTTTCAACGTCCTTGATAGTGGGTTCCTCCTCAACCACCTGAGATGGAAAGCGAGAACAACTTTTTCCAATATTTGTCAACAGTATACATCGTATGCAAAGAGCAATTTTGGATCAACATTCTCGGTAGTTTTTGATGGTTATAGCACAGGCAAGACTAATCACGTTACTGTGTAAGAAAATGAAAGCTGATGGATAGAGACACACGTTGCAGTGAATGATGCTGACTATGACATCATACGGACCGCAACTGGCAAAGCTGCGACGAATCCTTGTGTGACCATTGTTGGGGAGGACGTCGACCTTGTTGTGATGCTAATGGCCTGATCGCCACCTACTAACAACGTTTTCTTTCTAAAACTAGGGAGAGGGAAAGCAAAAATCCAACTGTTCTCGTTTCAACAACTACAACAGGTTCCATTATACAGTTGCATCGTCTTTCTCCACAGTTTTAGAGGTTGTGATACAACTTCAGCTGTATTCAGGAAGGGTAAAACCTCAGTCATTAAGTTGTATAACCAGGATTCAATCATTGCAGAAATAGCAGGTACTTTCTATGACCCTTCATCAACACCTAAGATTGTTATGGGTGCAGGAGAAAAGATGTTTCTGGCAGTTTATCATGCTTCCCCAAAAGAGGTTGATCTGCATCAACTCCGGTACAACGCGTTCTTGGAAAATATGAAAAAGTTTAAGCCTCACCTGTCGTCTCTCCCTCCAACCAAAACTGCTGCAAAGCTACATTCTTTTAGAGTATACTTACAAGTGCAGAGATGGCTTGGCAACAACCTGCCTTCTGAGAATTGGGGATAGAAAAGAGGAATAGATGGAAACCTTGAACCGGTAATGAATACAGATCCCAGTACTTAGTACAATTCTCTCCAGATGTGTAACTGGCTGCTCAACCAAATGTGGATGCCAGAAAGCAGAACTTACGTGCAGCCAAGCTTGCACTGGTTGTCAAGGAGTGTGCACCAACAGTGGTTCCGTGGACCTTGTCGAACAGCAGGAAGACGACCCATTCGACATTGTAGAAAGTGAAGAAGTATAGAAGACCATTTAACAGTTCTAAATTGGTAATTGAATTTTATATTAAATTATTAGTATTATTAATACAACATTTTTGTATGTTATCAGCCTTCTGTCCAGATTTTCTGTCAAAATAAAAATATTTACACGAAATTTAGATTTTCAACATTATTTTCATACATTTCCGCCACCATAACTCCTAAACTATCAGTCCTACAAAAAAACATGCATAGAACCTTTCTTGTAGGAAATTTTGTCTACTTTAAATTTGTATAAAGAGTACTTTTACCGTAAGTCAATAGATTCCGAGATATTTAAGAAAAACTGAAAAGAATGCACTTTGAACGGCTCCTCACTCCCCCGCTCACCCCCCACTCCGGGGATTTTTGATATGTGCATCAGGACACCTCAGGGAACAACTGTGCCAAATTTCAAGAGTACCTGATTCATTTCCAAACTTTGCCTTTTTTTTGTCTAATTTGCCTGGATTACTAGGTTAGGTGTTTGCTAGTTTTAGTTTTCAAACTTTACACTTTCAACCATTATTATCCTTTTAGTCTTCATTCCTATCACTACTATTTTCTTTGGTTTGCTTTCAGAACTTTTCATCAAGGTAGGAAAATATACAGAAGTGTAATATAAACTTTTTCTCTAGTCTTGATCTTTCTTTATTGCCGATTACATCAGCAACAAAAATAGTCACACAGGGTAAGCGAACAATGAAAATCAGCTTGCGTAAGTAAGCCAGTAACTATTAATTAAATCTTTTTGTCTTGTCCCTTTAGACAGTGAGAAAAGCCTAAAGTTAAATTGTCTTTAATTGACTTTAATTTTCAAATTTAACTAAACCAATAATTTATAAAGACAAAAAGCAAAAGTCCCTAAATTTGATTTTAATCTTGGAACATTCAGTGACTCAATTTAAATTAGGAATTATTAAAAAATGACTTCAAGTAGTATTTAATTACTTACGGATTTTCCTGCTGGTCAGTAAAGTTAATTGATCAAACCCGTAGAAATTATTTATTTACTAAAGTTTACATTACCAGTTTTATAGAAAATTTTTACATTTTGTAAGTTTAATTAATGACGAGCTCGCTAGTAAGTCTAATAATAATAATAATAATAATAATAATAATAAAGTAACTAATTTCTTTCATTGCTTTTTTAAATTTATAAAAATTATTTTAACAATTTTGTTATTTGCAGCATCATCAAGAACGTTTATGTATTTCCAATATGAAATTACCTCAATTGCATCTTTTTGCAAGAAACTCAGCGTGGAAATTACTGATTGCGAGTTACATTATAAAAATCATGTTACCAATTATACTACCGACTAGTAATTTTCCTTTCGGATACAGACACAGAGATCTAAATCCCTATTATGTTATTTATCATACATATCTACCATTGATACTAATAATCGTTGAATTAAAATAAAATAACAATTTTTTAAATTGTTAAGTCAATTACAAAGACAACATTGTATATGATCTCTCTACCACAAAGATAATCAGTTATTCTAACGCGACTTAATAAAATAGACATTATACCTGACACTTATGATAACAGACCAGTTTGTATTTATTATATCCTTACGGTCAATTGAACACAATCACCAGCATTGTAGCGGAGAGAGCATGCATTGAATTCAATGCAAATTAATTGAATGTTGGTATTACTCGCTTTAATTAGATGCTTGATATGAAATCAATTGTCGTTTGTTAACTTATACAAATTAGAAACGCTTATGAGACTTATGCACTATGTAAATGTGATCATTCAGCCGTTCGACATTGTTATTACTGCATTGCTTTGGTGCTTGCACTTAGGTATTCGAAGTTTTGTGTTTCATACACTTTTCTAATTTTAACTGAATCATTTAAATCTAAGGCAATCTAGTAAGAAAATATCCCGTTACAAAAAATATGTATTTTGCACCTGCACATTAAGAAATATAAATTACAATAGCGTGACTCATTACACAATAGGTAAACTGATTGAGTATGAATTTTATAAACTTGTCTGACAGCAAACAAGTGTAAAATTGTTATTGAATGACTTAAAGTTATAACAAATAAAATTACTTTACGTTCAAATGCACTGTGATACTGATAGGTGATGGTACCATAACGGTAACAGAAAAGGGGCATTTGTTATTTATTGTAGTTTTTTATTAAGATGCTCCTGTTTATTATTATTAATTTAAAATTATTATTTTAGCTATCCGAGGTTACAGAATAAAACGAAACATCTGATCGGTGTTATGCGTCGGTTTATATTTTGAGAAGAAATTATTGAATCTTGCGAGTAATTAGGACTTCTGTGAGTCACTATGACTGTCTAGAGTAATGACTTGCACTCGCCGGTAACTATGACCCTGACTAAAATTTTTGGAAATCTATGACTCTCAAGAGTAACTGTGACACTCACGAGTAACTATGACTCTTACGATTAACTGCGAGTCTCACGAGTAACTATGATTATCACAAGTAACTGTAACTTTCACGATTAAGTATGACTCTCACGAGTAACTATGACTCTCAGGAGTGACTATGACTCTGATAAGTAACTATTCAAAATAGTTATAAAACAAAATGACTGGTTTAAAATGCAGGAAGATAACAAAGTACTAAAAAAACTACAGCAAGCCAAGATTCATGGCAAAGCTAAAAAGGAAGTGGAAGTATGGTAATGCAATAAAAGGCTTAACAAAAGACAAATAAGCAAGATATAGCATAGAATTTAATTTCAAATTGAAGAAAGATCAACTCCGAAAAACCCTACAATGAAGCATAACAGAGGCACGTGAAAGTATCACAAAGCATACTAGACTTGTTATTCCTTAATATCAACATGGGTGCTATATCAGTGAATTGCACACGAGGCTAAATATGTATGTGCAATATTACAGCATGAGTGAATTTTACAAACACAGTCACCACGAACATTCAGAGCTAAAAAGCTAAAAATAGACCTAAACGCCTCTTCTCATTTGCTTTCCAATTTCTAACAGACTGGTAAGTTTTGCATATACTCACCAGTGACATCATTCTGCTTGCTTTGTGATCGGTTTCTTTACTTCTGCAACTAATACTATCGATTCCTTAATATGATTTCACTGGAAAACTCTGGGGAAAACCAGATTCAATCAGAAAGTAAAGAAAAGAATATCAAAACTGTTATTGATAATGGTGTCAATGATGAAAGAGGCAACCTGCTATTTCTGTTTGAGCAGGTTACCAGGTTATCTTCCCTGGTCGTGGACATTTGTCGGGCAGACCTCAAGGAGAGGTATTTTCACCCGGGATCTGTGCACTTCTATAAATAGGTTGCCTGAGCTAGAAGAAAATGCTGACTGTAACTGAACTGAACCTACATACCAAAGCAGGGAGACATGATCAAGCGGATAAGACAGAAGAACGACAAAAAAAATGAAACAAGAAGATCTGAAAGCCATAGAGAGTAAACGACTTACGAAAAGTAAATACGATCAGCATTGATATGGTTACTGGATTTTGGCATGTCACGCTTCTCCTCGGCGTTGAATTAAAGATGTGGTGGTTGAGCAGTTGGGCGTATTGGCGTCCCATGATCATGGTGAGGAACGCGTGATATTGTGTGTGCCAACTAAAATATTGTTCGTCGGTGCAGCTGATAGTGGAGACGGTGAAATTGGCGTTTTATAGACGGAGGAGACCATAGTAGTGAAGGTGTCCGCAACAGGGACATGGAAGTTAGTTGTGTATGCATGCACACTTTGTGAAGGTAGAGTTTGTTAGCAACTGATAGCAAGAAACAGTGGCAATGGTGAAAAAGGACTTCGGAGCCGCGACCCTAATAACAACGTATTTCGGGAAGGTTGGGTAGGCGGACACACAGCAGAGCAGACGGCAGAGCAGAACTTGCTGAACTTAGGTGTCTACATCCTTGCCATCGACAAGCGTGTGGTGAACCCAGGTTAACAGCGGGAAATAGTTCATCAGAAATGGAAAGGATGGCACACAGGAAGGGAACCACTATTGACATCAGGAAGGAAATTGAAGCAAACAAATCGTGTCTGGTTTCTGAGTTAAAGGACAAAACATTGTGTTTAGGTCTTGGTGGATGGAAGATGAGAGATAAAACAAAAGAAAATCGGATTAGAATTTTAAGATTTCATTGTTTAGCTTTGTTAAACTTTTCTAATTAGATAGTATAATCTTTGGCTTTTGACCAAAGCTTTTTTTAACATAATATCTTTCCGCACGGTTCTTATGCAGACAATCAAAATTACAATTTCCGATATACTTTAGTTACCTTTCAGGACTTTCAAGTCTAAACCGCAAATAGACGTTGTTTATTTTGCAGACTTATCTTTACTAAAAAAATGGCCCGTTTTTGATTCTACTAAGTTAATTAACATTTTTGCAAGAAATATTTGTTATTGTAAAAATAATAAATATAAAGGGTTTTCCAATAAGAGGTGTTATTTTGAATAGCCCGCTATTTCGGTAGATGTCACTTTTGAAGCTATCATTCTTTGACATTTGACAAGTAGAAACTACGCCATTAATAAATATGGAACGATACACGCTTCAACAACGCATTGAAATTATTAAAATTCACTATAAAAATGGTGAAAATTTGGCAGAGACGGTTCGTAAAACTCGAACATTTTTGGGTCACCGTGAAGCACCTTGTCGGACCGCAATACAGAAATTGGTGAAAAAATTCGAGCTCTTGGGACAAGTTAGTGATGTGAAGAATAAAACCCGTGCACGTCGCTCAAGAACAGCCGAGAATATTGCTGTTGTAGCCGAAAGTGTTAAAGAAAACCCAGGTTTGTCCATTCCTCGTCGTTCTTTGGAATTAGCCATTCCACAAACGTCATTACACCGTATTTTGCATAAAGATTTGGGTCTTAAGGCTTATAAAGTCCAGTTAACACAAGAACTCAAGCCGGCCGATCATCAACAACGTCGTGTCTTTGCTGATTGGGTCGTTGAAATGCATGAAAATGATCCAGAATTCCATCGAAAAATCATCTTGAGTGATGAGGCCCATTTCCACCTCGGTGGCTTCGTCAACAAGCAAAATTGTCGGATCTGGGGCTCAGAAAATCCAAGAGTTATTGTTGAAAAGTCTCTCTATCCTCAACGTGTGACTGTTTGGTGCGGTTTATGGTCCGGCGGAGTCATTGGACCTTACTTTTTCGAAAATGAGGCTGGAGCAACAGTTACGGTGACTGGATTGCGCTATCGAGAGATGATTAACGATTTTTTATGGCCGGAATTGGATGGTATTGATCTGGACAACGATTACTTTCAACAAGACGGCGCTACGTGCCACACAAGCAACGAAACCACTGATCTTTTACGGACAAAGTTTCCGGACCGTGTTATCTCTCGAAGAGGTGATCACAATTGGCCACCGAGATCTTGTGATTTAACACCTTGCGACTTCTTTCTTTGGGGCCACGTGAAAGAGAAGGTCTACGCCAACAGCCCAGCGTCGATTCAAGACCTCAAAGATGGAATTCGTGAGGCTATCGAGGACATAGGGCAGCCACTTTGCGATTTGGTTATGGAAAATTTCATGAAAAGGATATTGTCCTGTAAGCGTGGTCGTGGTGGTCATTTGCCTGATGTTATTTTCCACTATTAACGGCATACCTTCCTCTTTATAATGAAATAAACATCCGATCATTTATATTAAAAAATGGCACTTTTCTTTGAATATCAAAATAACACCTCTTATTGGAAAACCCTTTATTTATGAGAATAACAATATAAGTGCTTTTAATTCCCCTGTAATAATAAACATAGCTGTTTATATAACATACCACTTCACTAGAATCATAACAATAAACTAAAAGTGAAAAAGTAATAATAGGGCGGCCTTCTTATTTTTTATTCAATACATATAGAAAACGACCCTGGTTTTTCCTGGTATACAAATATGACTTACTACTTTATTTATTTATGTGCTCCAATTACATTGAAATACCTATTTAATAAATTCTTAAAGTTGTTTTGTTAATAAATCATTATAATAGATTATTAACGAATAATAATTCTAATTTAAAATTACAGATAGAAAAAAATTAAGTAAATAATTTGATATATTAGATACATAAACTATAACATTACCATTTCCTAATGTTGTTATAATAATTTTTGTTATTGTCACAACTATTTTTTTATATTAAAATGTAGAATTCAAAAATTTAACCTTGCTATATTTAATTTAAGAAAAGCTTTTAGGTGTGCCCGTCTGAATATGAGTAAACAAATTTTGCGGTCATTAAAAGGATCGAAGATATGACAAAATGATAATTATATAAAAAAAGAGAAAAGGGTGTCAACATTTGCATTGAGACAATATATTGACTTTATAAAAGACATTATTATTCTGATTAAAATATAGTAGGTGTTGTGAAATATTATAATTATTAAAAACCAATTAAATAGCCGTGGGAGGTAAATAAAATAATAATTAGAGTAAGGTCTCTGTTGTTATTATAAAGATATATCAAGGTGGGTCTTGGCGCCTAAAAGAATAAATGATTTACATTTTCTTTTTCTTTTTTATATTGATTAGCGAAAAATTAATTGTAATAGAACTGGATTTGCAGAAAGCGTGATCCATATAAGGTTTTCCAATATTAAAGGAAACTGGTTTTTTTCGTATTAATAATAATTCACATGACTCGGCAATTTCATGTTTATTATTCTGGTATTAGTTTATAATAGCAGTAAATAAATACTCACAATTAGATATTGTTTAAAAATCCATTCTGTTAATTCTTCCTATTGCTATAGGCCCTATTCATAATTTGCGAGTAGAATTCAAAAGCTATGCTGCGCTGTTCTGATTTCCCGATGGACACTTTTCCGTGGTGAAAATTAGTATCAGGTTTATGTACTATTTACAATCAGGCGAACAAATTGACTGTTTTATTTAAAAAACAATTTACTAATTACTACATAGTCCGATGTGTGCAACATTTTGTTGTGTTGTCGTATTCAGAAGTCTCTATCTGACAGTTGTTAAGTATCTGTATTCAGTTTATTTAACTCTAAACATTAATAAATCAAAAGACAGCCCACAGTAAGAGTTTTCAAAAATGTTACCTTACAGGCAAGGTTTTTTGTTTGCCATTGGAATATCAAGCAACGATGCGTAATTATAGAGAGGAAAATTACCCAGATTTTGGATTTTTGGGCTAAATTCTTGCTTGACTATTGTGTGGTGTGGTTTTGCAGAAATAGATTGAACTCCTCCGTCTCCGACTCAGAGCTAGTCTGCCGGTAATTTGTTATTTTTTGTGAGGGTTAATTATTAGTAAGGTTTGTAATGCCGTTTCTGGTTATATCAGTATAGTGATAGAAACTTTTTTGTTCGGTTTTCTATCTTAACAAATTATTTTTATTTTCTTTTTGAAATTCTGGTTTCATTTTAGAAGCAGAACTTATTTATTTCAAGAGTTTCAGAATTTTCAAAATACCAATTCTTTTATTTTAGAAAAAAATATCACAATTCAGCTTTCTCGATTTACAGGATTCTTAGAACTTTAGAGACTTTCCAGAACTCCGAGAACGTATAACCTTGTCAAAAATGGCTTATGGCTTATTTAGAAAAGTCTAAGGAACTAAACTAATTTTATCTATATTACTTGTTTTATATAAAGTCAACGATTAAATAATTAGAAAATAGTCGCTGTTTTAACTTACACTGTTAGCATGATAGTACTAATACTAGGTATTGCCATCTCCAGCAATAACAGCACGGCAGCGCCTGGGAAGATTTAAAGTGATTCTGCCGACGACATCTTGGCGAGAAAGCCTCACTGCTCTCTGATGGAATTTTCAAATTTAGGATAAGTATGAATATTAGCCATAATCGGTAAGTTTTGACCCTGCAGCATACGTAAATGGGCGCGCAACAGATTCATGAACTTGAATGATGTACAGCTACTGGTTCATATTACTTTGGATACAAACGAGCTTTGTTCTATGATGCAGTAATACTCCAACCTGCACCATTCTGGAGTCTATTTTATAATTATGGACTTCCGTAAGTGCCTGGTCCGTTTCAAAGCAACATTACACCACACGTGTATGTATCTTCAATGTGGATAATATTCAAATCTGGACTCATTTGTGAAAACCGTATTGACCCATCTAAGTTCATCCAATTCGATGTAACATGCCCGCTTTTAGTATGTCTACGCTTCATAAACATTTTTAAACAAAGTTGTTTGAGTAAGACTTTTTATCATTGTAGGTAATTGCGAGAATCTAGACGTAAAGATAAACGTCGAATTATAAGTTGTCACGTTTTTGTAAATCACTGAAAAACAAGTGATAGAAACAAACTCTTGTGGTTCAGTTGCTTCTGACTGTAGGAAGTGAAAGTGGGTTATTTCAAGTAAAGTTAGATGAATGCCTACCAAAGGAGGTGTCACTTTTTATTTCATTTGAATAGGTTCACC
This sequence comes from Ignelater luminosus, assembly GCA_011009095.1. Lineage (NCBI taxonomy): Eukaryota > Metazoa > Arthropoda > Insecta > Coleoptera > Elateridae > Ignelater > Ignelater luminosus. The sequence goes on along the minus strand of VTPC01006758.1, from coordinate 117,344 downwards.
GTGTTTCCCACCAAAAACCTTTTTGGTAGCATATAAAACTAGGATTCAAAACCAAAAGGAATGTTTAATATAATATCTACCTTAGCATAATAATGTTTGAGAGATAACTAATGGGATGATTTTGTTTTGTGTAGATTGTGACCTGTGACTAAGTCACTTTGTAGATGTAAAAGAAACTTGAGAGTAGATATGTAAGAATAGAAGGTTACTCGAATTTCATGATCTTCAACCAGTTTTACACGAAATCATATCAAGTCAGAATAACAGTAATCAGTAACGCAAGTTGTAACAACCACTTCTGTCTGTGTGATCTAGTATTTTCTCTTGTTGAAGAGGATTTTTTTATAGTTGTTGTGAATTCACATGAATAGCTTGGTTTTCTTTTATTAGTTTCTTTAGTTACTGATATCAGTTAGCGGATTAAAGAAATAGTTCTTTATTTATTATTGCAAACGAGACACAGAGTAAAATTGCTTTTATTTTTATTTTTATTTTCTTATTGCAGAAAATGAACTTGTTGCAAATTTTGTTGGCCTTTCTGATTACCTACTTCAACTTAAATCCGGTTAACAATTCGATAAGGCTCTCTAATCATCTTAATCTGGGATTGATTTGTTGTAGCTTAAGATTTTTTTTATTATTATGTTTCAATTTTCTCTTGCTCCTTTACGCATGAAATATGTCTGTGGATCCTGTTGGTTCTTTTCATGTTTTGAATAGTATTTATAATTATGCATTTTGCTTAGGTGTATGGAACTTGAAACTTATTTTTTTTTGTACAGTGCTTTCCTGATTTAGTTGATTGGTCTTAACGATAATCTTTGTTTTCGTCTCTCCAATAAGAACTGATGTAATTGGTTAAGCGAGTGGCGATCGCCTGTTGAATAAGTCTTTGGGGCTGTGCTACTAAGAGATAAGGTGTATATTTTCTTTAATTTTTGTGTGAAGCCTCAGTAGTGTGAGGGTAAGTTGTATTCTTTCCGACACTTTGTTGGTTTTATAAGAGTTGTATGCACATTTAGCTTCAAACCCAAGCTTCAAAATCAAACTTCAAACTTACCCTTTGAATTCAACCTTCATCTCAACCTCCAAACTCACAGTATCCTATTGCGTACCTATACGACTCCCTCGTTTTATAAATGGACATTCTCATCTTGGAATAAGCGGACACCTAAAAGTGAAATTTGGGCCGATCACTGTTTAGGCGAATTACATATCGCAGCCGACGGTAATCTGGCTTCATCGTCGGCTCCAAATCTTTACGTCATCGCCATCGTTTTTTTTGTAAAAGTTGTTATATTTTATTTTTCTTAATTATCAACGAAAAAAATCACATTTAACTCAAAGTCTCAATCTTATAATAATTAATTAATAATTATAATAAATATAATTATTTAATAACATTAATTATATTTAAAGACTTGGGAAGACGTTAGTATCAAGATGTTTTGTTGCCGTGTTTAAGTTTATTACAGTTGATATTCATCAATGAAACGCAGGGCTGTGCTCCATGAAAAAATTCGCGGTAAGTTTTTTACTTCTTGAGCTACGGTTCTTAAGTTTTTGTGTAAAGTTTTGTGATATTTAAATTTTTGGCTTGTGTATTAAAAAATTCATTTTATTGTTGTTTAATTTCTTTAATTTCTTATACATTTGTTAGTAAATTCTAATTATTGTTATTTAATTATTTAGTAATTTTATTAAATTCTTGAATTAAATTTAAATTTTTCCTATTTTTTCAAAATTTTTAATTTGTCACTCTTATGAGATTAGATGAGTGATGTAAGTTGATAAAACTTTTAAATTTTTCTTAAAAATTTATTTATTCATTCCATGAGATTAAATATTTTTATTTGAATGATCTATATTTGCTGATTTTTGTGAGTTTTTGTAAAAACACTGGTGCCCTTCTTCTTAAATTGGTTTTTTAAAATATATATATTAAGTAATTAATATTTGTGTTTTATTCCACCCTCAAGGCCACCCTCTGAGATTAGCTAGCCTAAGACCAAACGAGTCTTTCTTAGTTTAAATTTAATTCTTGTAAAGCAAGGTTATGTTACAATGTAGAGAATCTTTTTATTGGTCCCTACAAAAAAAAAGTGAAGCCCGGGGAAGAACGACACGGCGTACAGTCGTTTGCAGAGAAAAACTGAAACAGCTCTATTTTTAAGTTATCTAGAAATTGACTTACCTTAATGTGCCTTTGGACTATTTGATAATAAAGTGTTTTTTTTTGCAAAAATTTTCAGACACGTTGATTTTAATTATTTAATTTTATTTTAATATCAGTGTTAATTCCCGACCGTCATTTGTTTTCGAATGAAGACGTTATTATGAATTTTTTTAAATGACATACCCCGTATAGTTTCACGGATTCAGATAGAGGATTTTATTCTGAGTGCAGCAATGTAGCATTTGAAAGTCTTAACTTTTAAAAACCGACAAAATTTGTTTCTTTTATAAATTCGAAATCTTGATAGTATTACGAAAATTGACAAAATTCTAATCCGTAAAATTAAAATAAAATATTTCACAGTTGATCTACTATCTTTAAACACAATTGTGAGAAAACTGAAAAGTTGCAGATATTTTACAATTTCCCAATTTCTGGCCATATCCTTCATAGTAAGGCCTTGAATCAAACATCATCCTGTAACAATAGGAAGCTGCTACTGCAGTCTACATTTTTGATTTTTTAATTTTGCCCCATAACTGATCATTGCTTATATAATTGCTCCAAATATCTACCAAACTTTCAAAAGTCAATATTCTAAACAATCTTAAAAGCCGTTACTGTCTGAAAATCGGACAGTACTCAAGACAGTTGCTATAGTCTACGCTTTTATAAAGAAGTCTCAAGCAACTATGTTTACAATCTACAGTTTAGTAATTCTGGTGGTAGACCTTTGCACGGCAGAAGCTTTTAGGTCGACCTATCGACTCTACTTAATAAACTGAAAAGTCTGGATAGAATTTGTGACAGAACTCAAAAAGTCAGTCAATCAATCAATTGAGAAAGCTCAATGTTCTTAAAAATGTTTATTGGTTCAAATTGGGTTAAAAACTATATATAACAAAAGCACAAAGTTTTCTATATTCCTATAGTTAAAAGCAAATTCTATTTGAAGACTAGCAAATTCAATATAGAAGAAATTTAAATTAAATTTAATTTAAGGAAAATAATTATCGTCAGTACATACGTACATTCCATTTTGTACGTTATTGAAATATTATGAATATGTATTTATTCGCCTTATATAAATTTGCATAAGTTAAACAATCAAATGGAATTTAGTATATCTAATATACAAAGTGCCAGATAAAAATAAAACCGTAATGTTATGCAGGTGCGGTATTAGAACGACCTTGCATGGTCGCGGTATTAAGTTGCGACAACTAGAAACGTGAATGACACATGTAAAGCTATGTTACAGTGATTATAATAATAATAGAATAGATAAAAGGAAGTCATTTTTCTTCTTCCTACAATAGATTTACCAATTATTTATTTTTATTTTCTGAACATATCTATAACCTTTTATCGAACTGCAAAAAAAACGTGGTATATGAAACCATAATGTTCTTTCTTTTAGTAATTTTTTTTCTTTAGAAAACTTGTCTGCATTGATACAGAAAATAATTAGTTTACTTTCAGTTTGAACTTATTCAGCTTTCAAAAGTTTGTTGTTAACAAATAATAGATCAAACGGAAAGTGTAAGGAGATTTAATCATATTCAAATTCAATAACACTAAAAAAGTGTCCATACATAGATAATGCAAGATAAAGTCTGAAACAGTTTTTGTAATTTATTAATCAACAGAGTACTAAAAATTTATGTACAGTGCTGGAGATTACAATATTTTTATTAACACCATTAAATGATTTTCTCTTTTTTCTTTTTTAGTTAAAATGAAGTTTCTTTAAAGAAAATTCTTTTAATTGCGTAACGTTCTTCCTGTTTTATTAATTTAAACTGATAATTTATAGCTGTTTCTAAGTAAAATTATCTTTGTCGGTTTTTATTTCTGTATCTATCATTCAGTCTTCTACTTTACATGCATAAAACTATCAATACTATAGCGACGATTCTTCAATGATGAGATAGCGCCAGGATATATTTTCAATTCAGACTTTTGTGTGAAGCCTCAGTAGTGTGAGGGTATGCTGTATTCTTTCCGACACTTTGTTGGTTTTATAAGAGTTGTATGCACATTTAGCTTCAAACCCAAGCTTCAAAATCAAACTTCAAACTTACCCTTTGAATTCAACCTTCATCTCAACCTCCAAACTCACAGTACCCTATTGCGGACCTATGCGACTCCCTCGTTTTATAAATGGACATTCTCATCTTGGAATTAGGGGACACCTAAATGTAAAATTTGGGCCGACCACTGTTTAGGCGAATTACATATCGCAGCCGACGGTAATCTGTCTTCTTCGTCGGCTTCAAATCTTTACGTCATCGCCATCATTCTTTTGTGAAAGTTATTACATTTAATTTTTCTTTATTCATCAACGAAAAAAATCATATTTAACTCAAAGTCTCAATCTTATAATAATAAATTAATACTTATAACAAATACAATTTTTAATTTCTCCAAAAAAGTATCTTTCTGATGCTACTGTCTGATTTTGTCTATATTATTTCCTACTTGCTGTTGTGTACATTGTAACTGATTGCTAGTACGAACTTGTAGCTTCGAGCAAAAGAATTTTGTCGAATTAGATTTATCAATCTCTGCTATGGCTGATATTATGAACATCAGTACTGAGTACCCATTTTAGCCTACTCGGTTTATGTAGTCCTATACCTTCTAGCAGGCGACACAAATCTTTTACCGAATAGTAACTAGAATCCTTTAGTCCCCATTTTAACAAATTCAAATAATTGTCCCTTTAGCAAATTCCTGTTAATCCATTAGCGTTTGCCTGCAATGATTCCTAATTCAACTTTGGAAACCTTCTTTTCAAAGATTACCCAGAAAGCTTAATTTACAAAATAGCAGTCAAGTCCGAAAATCTGGAGAAGATTCTTGGATACAACATTGTATGTTCTGTTGTGTTCAGGGGTTGCTTGATTTAAATAGACTTTTCATTCATCTTCTTCGGTCTTTAAAAGTGATCGGTTTGTCACTTTCAGAGTCATTGTGTCCTGATAATCCAAAATCACTTACACGTCCCATATGTAAATATATAGATACACAATTCGATTCTCTTGTATCTTAGGGCGTCGAGGTTTTTTCTACTGTCTGCCTTGTTTTTCTTCTTTTTATAAGGTTCCGTCATGACTTTCTGGTTCTTTTTTCATTCTTTTAGTTCAATCCCAATATTTCCCAATACCTTTCAGGATCTTCTTTACTGTACCATTCCAAGTTTGTCTAGACCTTCCTCGTCCATTCTTCCTAGTTGATCTGGCCTCCCGCATTACGGTTTTAACTTTTTTCATTTGCCCAAATCAAGGTAGTTTCTTTATTTAATTCTCAGCTCTTTTCATATATCAGTGTTTCTTTTTGTTTTTATTTTTTCTAGCCCCTTTCACTCTTCTGAGAAATTTCATGTCTCCATTTTCGGGATTCTTATATATTGTTTTTCTGTCAATGCCCAACTTTCTCCCTAGTAGAGTAGTGATCAACGTTTTTTCCTGCAATGAATGATATATTCTTTTTGTCATTTGTATTCTGCTGTTTTTCTTATCCTCTGCAGTCTCCTTGCTATTAATGATAATTCTCAGGTATTTATAGTTATCAATGCCTAGGCTTCCAGATATACTGATTACAGCCTTCTGTCCCAAAAACTTTTTCATTTGAGTCCGGCGTTGCTTAGTACCATCACTGGTTCTTAAGAAATAGTTAACTTTACATGATATTCTCTTGTCTTCTCTCTGTCAATCAGGAGTCTTGATTCAGAATATTAACTTGCTGCCTAAAGGAGAAACGCCCCACAGTTTGAGAATCGCTGCTATAGAGCATTTTCTGTTTTTGGGCAGACCTGTTTGTCATCGTTAAGACCATTGTGCATCGGCCGGCATCCAAAACAGTTAAGCTGTATTCTGGTTTACTAAGGCACACGACGCCAGAAAGCATTCTGGAGCAAGTTATGGTTTAAATTAGTGTTCTAAATCTTTCTGAAGTTTATCTTTCTTGAATTATAGGATTTGACAGGAAAAGTTCTAGAATTATTTCCATTGTCATTATCGAAGTCATCTTACAATTCTGATGATTCTTAGAGAAGCCAATCTTTGAGTTTTGTCTAGTTGAATTTTGATATTTGCAGTGTTTTGGCCACCATAGCAAAGTTGTACTATATCAATGTTGGCACCGGTCTAATCACTCTAGTATTGCCAATGTACCATCTTAGATTTGAGTTTTTAGGTGTCCCATTCAGACATCAATGTTGTTTACGTTTTATTGTTTTGTATGTTAGTCTTTGTATCCTGAAGCGTTAAAAGACGTAATTCCTTTAACTTCTTTCTTTTAGAATAGGCTAACGTTTTTGGAAATTAATTGAAGATATTCACTTACCGCCCAGTATTTTGCTGTATTTGCATTTTTTTCTCTGATTATAGTTTTTGTATTGTTTCCCCAGTTGATAATCATGTTAGCATTGCCTTTAGAGCAAGGTTCTTGTTTGTGACGTTCTCTTAGTATGACTACAACCAAGTTCCGCAATAAAAAAAACAAAGTTCCATTCTGCTATATTGAAGGAATACTTTTTCTAATATAAAAGTACAGAAAATACAAAAGTACAGTTCTCTACAAACAACAGCAATCAAGGTATTGTTAAAAGTCTCTTCTTATGGCTAAAAAGGTTTTCTTTAAAATGGGGACGTGGCGTTTCTCAGGCTCTTAACTATTTGTCGAAACATCCAGAAGCAGTACATTTTCCCCACTATGCATGACTAACAGTTTAGACTGCATTTTAAACATGAAGAACACTAGATCTACTTATTGACTATAGGGGATTGTCAGTGCGTTCATTTCACTTTGGTTTGACATCTCTCTGCGATGTGGCTCATAGCTAAGCTTGATCTAAACATCTCTAAGCACTAAAAACATACTATAACAACTAATTGTAGAAAATCAGGCTCAAACATTTCTAGGCCCTCCTTTTCCCGACATGTTGTGCTACAGCGCTTTTTCTCTTTTAATGCTTTTGGAATAAAGACAGTTGCTTGAGATTTCTTTGCTTTGAAAATAGTGCTGGTTTCTCCCTCCATTAGTCCTCTCAAAGAATTAATTACAAACATGGATCAGGCTAAGCCCTCTAACGAATCACTTGCAGTTGCTCGAGGTCGCGATCTTCCTTTCATTAACTTTCTAAGAAATCTAGAGTCAAAGATGGGTTTTAAGAGAGCTAAATACAACAAGATACTTGCGATGGAACATGATTGGGCTTTGATTTCCATTAACTTTCTAAGACAGGTTAGGCTACCCGCACATACTTGCTTGGTATTCCCACAGCATGTTTAAATCCTTCATTCTTTGTAAATTGCATTTCTGTGTACAAAGTGCTTTATTCTGTCACTATACACACTATACTATCTAAACACTTTAGCAAAGTTTTTTTAGCTGAATGATTATATGAACAAAAGTTCACTATGCCTGTCTTACATTTTCATATTTTGCACCAAGAAGTTTGTAAGATCTCTAAGAAATGTCTAACATGTAAATTGTCTTATATAGACATTCTAATCAGATTTTGTCTTTAAAACGTGCATTAATAAAAAAATATGTGCCAGCAACGGAAATAGACATTACAGGCATTATAGGCATTTCCTTTTTTGAAAACTACTAATTTTTAATTTTACCCAAGATTATACTTTTGCCAAGAATATGCAGCTTTTTTAGAAATTCGTTCTTCAATCATTACTATAGGAAGGATAAAATTGTCCAGTCAACTTGGATTGCTATCATTAGAGGTTCTCCCAAAATTGTACCACGTTTCAGTTCTCGTGTTGAAAACTACAACATAAAATTTGCTACAATGTTTGTAACAAGGTCATTTTGACAAAGCCTTGTGCCAGTAGGGCCAAGATTACATATTGTCACCTACATTGATGATCTATAAGATAATTGTACCAAAGAAAAATTCTTGCAACTGGTTTACTGTGACTCAGTAGCTATCATCAAGGGACAGTATATCTTCAACTTTCGCCAGATAAAAATAAATAAAAACCCTAGGTCTTACAATATTATCTCCAAACAAAATTTCTTGTAAAAATATTATGTTTGCTTGTTTAGCTATCGATTAACAAAATCCATTCTTTCCAAGTAATCGAAAACATGTTTGGCAACTATTTAGAACATTTGGCTTAGATTTCAATTGTTGTTCTTCTAATTTTAGAATTGTAAAGTCGAGAAATCGATTTAAAGTTGTTCTCCCAGTATAAATAAAAAATATTATTCTTCTTTTTTAAATTATTATTATATTATTTTATTCTTAATAGCTAAATTGATTTTGATATTTCTAAACTACCAATTCTAACTGTAGCAACAACCAACAAACTTATTAAACAAAACTATGGATGTTAAGGAAGTAGTATGTAAATATAGGTAGTGTAAACTAGGAATTTGCTGGGAGATAGAAACAGTAGTCATTTTCATTAGTGTAACTAACGCTCCTGGCACCTACGAGGGTTGCTATTTATATTTCTGGCCTAACAATGAAAAAACAAGTATTTATGATCGAAACTAGTTTTATTGTTTTTCAAAATATTCTCCATTAAGATTGATACACTTTTCCATGCGTTTGAACCAATTTTCGAAGCACTTTTTCCACTCTGTTTGAGGCAGCTCCAAAATATGCGTTTTGCAACAAAAAACGGCTTCTTCTGGTGTTGAAAATCGTTGATCACGCAGTTTGTTTTTGATGTACGGGAATAAAAAGAAGTCATTGGGTGCCAAATCAGGGATGTATGGTGGATGGCCCATCAACTCGACCTTCTGGCTGGTTAAATATTCAATTGTTTGAGCAGCGGTGTGAGAGCTTGCATTGTCATGATGAAGAATGATTCGCCTCTTCTTTGAAGTTTTCCGAATTTCTTCAATGACTTCTGGCAAACAAATGGTTGTGTACCATTCAGAGTTGACCGTCTTACGTTGCTCTAACGCCACTGTTGCCACATGACCGGTAATGCCAAAGAAACAGGCAACCATTTGCTTCGATGTGCTTCTTCCGCGAACAACTTTTGTTGGATTTGGCTCGTCTTGAAAGACCCACACAGTTGATTGCTGTTTTGTTTCGGGGTCATATGCGTAGATCCATGATTCGTCACCTGTGCAGATGTTATACACAGCCTTTGATGCACCTTTCGCAAACTTTTTCAACATTTCAATGCACCAGTCGACGCGAGCCTTCTTTTGAGCATTGGTCAGGTTATGCGGGATCCAACGGGAACAAATTTTTTTCACGGCCAAATGATCATGTAATATCTTGTTGATGCTAGTCATACTAATGCCCAAAGATGCCACAATCTCACGGTATGTCACATGACGATCTTGTTTAATCAGTTCACGCACAGCATCGATGTTTTCAGGCACAACGACAGATTTTGGACGGCCTTCACGGATTTCGTCCTGGAGTGAACATCGGCCACGTTTGAATTCATTATACCAGTTTTTTTCAGTGCTGTAGGATGGAGCTTCATTGCTATATAATGTATTAAGTTCATTGATGCACTCTTGTCGTGATAATCCACGTCGAAAGTTATGAAAAATAATTGCACGAAAGTGTTCACGGGTCAATTCCATTTTTTACTAGGGAATGCACTTATCAATTAACTGCAAACAACACTAATCGCACTCAAATGACAAAATGTTGTGGTTGAGGTTATGTTCAACAATGTAAAGTTTACACCGGAAATGTCAGCTGACGCCTGGAAACAG
>VTPC01006758.1:64082-102455 GCA_011009095.1 Ignelater luminosus | reverse complement strand
TCGCAGATAATTCGAGCTTTACTCTTCACTACGTCTATCAACATCCACCAACTCCACGTGTATACGTCCATCCAAGTCCTACTGAAGAGGCTTAGAAGGAGCCTAAACGATCTTCCGCTAGAAGAATTAAACAGTGAACTCATCCCATCAAGCTTGTCAGTTGTACAAGTTACTTTTTGTTTCAACAAGTTTTAAAAATTATCTGATTGCTTAGAAGTTCTTCTCTACTGTTACTCACTCAGTTTTGATTCTAATCTATATACACATACAGTGCTTTCTTTTGCTTACAACAAAATATATGACATTGATGAAACAGAATTTTGCCAAAATGACTATTACAACTGATCTCAATGAAAGTCTGAATGTTTTGATGCCATCTCGAACATCTAACATTTCTTAAAAAGACTTCTCTAATGTTTTCGAAAGCGAAAGCTGACGTGGTGCAATTTTGGTGGAACCTGAGTTGACCGAACAGTTTTATTAGATTCTTACAAATCTGTAGGAGTTGATAGGATTTTACCTACAGTGGTGTGGTAGGTAATAACTATTCCATCAAAAAGACCTACAGAAATCTTTAGGTCAAGCCTATAGGTTGCACCAGCGTCGGTGCAATATCTACTGATAAAGTCAAAGAAGATCTTACTGCTAACATATTCTTGCCGAATTCGATGCCTGCAAAAAGAATCCAGATACTTTGGTTCACATAGAAGTTGAAGTTAAAGAAAATGGCATGGGCAAAATAGATCTTCGGATTTTGAGAAGTAACTTGATCTTAGAATCACAGAGGAATCCCACGGATTGATGATAGCTTTCTGGGCATTTCCAGATATGTTGCCGTGCTCCACCTAGGTGTGTAAAATGCGCTGGAGTTTTTCATACCGCTAACTGTACCAAACCTAGATATACTTTCAAATAATATGAAAATTGTGCAAAACCACATTCTACCCTCGCACGACAGATTTATTTGGTGGAAAGGACCTGTCAATGACCATAGAACCGTGGAAAGCTTTTGACATCCCGCTGCAATCCAACAAACAAATCGCATTGGAGTGAGTCCTAATGTATTGCCAATGTCTCTAAAGCTGGATAAACCCAGCTGTTGAGATACCTACAGGCAAGATTCACCCTGAGAATATGCTGACATATCTTTGTCTAGGATAAATACATAACTGCGCATTGACCGGTAGCAACATTAACAAAATGCAGTTTTGGTATAGTTGCCAAAATAGTACAAACATCAAAGTAATGGCTTGTCTAAGAACTACGAGAATCGCAAGATGACTTTGACAATGATAATGAAAGCATTGCTAAGTCTTGCGATTCAAGAACAAGTACAAAATTCATAAAAATCATCATAAAGATGACATCATAACTTGCCTCAAAGTACTGTTTGGCATTGCGTGTCTTAGCAAGCAATAAAATCAGAATACAACTAAACTGTTTTAGAGGCCAGGGCACAACGGTTTTAAAAGTAACTATCAGGCCGACTCAAAATCTAAAAACGATGGTGATACAATTTCCCATTTTTGCCGCAAATAATATCCGAATCTTATCACATGATGTGGTCTTGTAGGAACCCACAGTAGCATTTATGGATTCTTGTCTCAGAAGTTAGAAACTATTAAGTCTAATGTGCTTTAGTTCACTTCTCCTTTCTGCAAAGCGTTACCACGACGTCTCGCTTAAATAAGATAACCTATAATAAAGCAAACGAAGATCTGTAGGTGTAAATGGGCAGTACGTAATATATGGAAGCCTGAAATGCTTCTTTCGCCGCCAAGATCTGGATTTTTTAGCGGCTCAGAGCGTTGATAATAATCAGAATGTAATTAAAGTAAAGAAGTGGAAGCCATACAAGGAGCAAAAAATAAAATTTTTTTATATTTATTTTAAATCTTCACGTCATTTGTAAATATATCGATATGATAAAAAAACATGCAATTTTATTAAATAAACATTTTAAATTACGATAAGATACTACATTTTATAAATCAAAATAAAATACTTCAATAGAAATCTAAAGTTTATTCAAACATAAAAGGCTTTTCTCACTGTAAACCAGCAACCCTTTCGTAGACGATAAATTATAAATTGTATGGGAACCGGATGGACTTGCATTTTGCATAAGCCCATCGCACATTTATTTACATTACATAAAAACCTTTCGAATAGGGTGGAAAACTCCATCGAAATCAGGTTTTATTTACACACACTACACGCCTGTTTAAATGCCTTTCGGTGTATTTAATTACAGTTTTAAAGCACTTTATCACTATAATAGTAATCAGTCAAATTTAAATAATTTGTTGTGGGAGTTTAGAAAATGAAAAGTACAGTTTTAATTTAAGAGAAAAGCTATAAGGCATAATATTAATTCGTTTTCGTTAAGCCTATTTATATGCAGTGGCTGTGGTAGCTGACCGGGGCGTCAAAAGTTTATTAATGGGGAGCCTCAGGGTTCGAGTACTGGACCACGCCTCGTTTCTTAATGTTGGAATTTCTACATCTATGAGATGCATTACCTTGAGTTGTTTAACTTGCGGCGTGGGCGTTCAAGAACTTCCACCGTTTTAATGTACTTCTGTGGGATCTTCAGTTATTTCAAACCTGAAGGATAATTAAAACCGTTTTGATATTTAATATTAATTTATTTCTTGCAAAGCTTAACTAGATAACTTATAATTTTGTAAATGTAATAAAGCTAGAATGTATTAGTTTTCGAAGGAAAAACTTGTTAATATTTTAAAATCAGCAGCTGATTTATTAAAAACAAAAAATCGAGTGTTTTTGAGTAACGACCTTATTTTTCGACGTCAGCCTGTCAGTGTTAGTACATTTAGTGTCTCCGCTGTTATAATAACCAGTTACATAACTCCTACACCAGCTCGAAAACGTCGTTAAAATCATAATTATATCAATCAATATCTGTTTATCGATTCAGGTTTAGTAACATGCCATTTGATCGATTATATCCCTCGACCGGTTTTGGTACGACTCCTACGAGATAACACACACTGTAAAAATATTATAATACATTTATTTATTAGTCTAGTTTAAGTAGAAGTAATTATTTATTTTCGTTTGTTTGTTATGAGACAATGGTGACGTTTTATACTGGGTGTTTCTTGTCAGATCTTACATTTGAATACTTGTAACTTGTTGATGGCTAGCTGTAGCATTATCAATTTATTATTTTACATTTACGTGATGTCACTATTAAATTTATTAGAATATTTATGAGGTCTCAAGTGTTTATAAAGATGTCACTTGTTTTTTTCTCTACACATCTTTCATTCTAAATGCTAAGTTCTCGCTTTCGGTAACAATGCCATATTTTATTTTCTCACAAGTCTTTCTCTTGTTTCATAATTTTCAGTTTGCACATAATCAGAAAAACACGTTAACGATAAAATTTGTACGGAACTTCTACTTAATTAAATTATTTTCAACTATACAGTATACTAGGTAAAAGCGTGACATAAACCTTCTGCTTTTTTTCTGTTTTATAGTTGATTAACAAATTATGCTTTTTCAATATTCTACTTTTAGAGCGGTATAATTTAATTTCTGTCGTTTATAAATCATTCTTGGGAAATAGTTTTATTGTACAGAGAGATCGAGAAGTGTTTAGTTTTTTCCTACACTGTATCTGTGTTCTTCCTCCTCCTCCAACGAAAGTTGTAGAAAGTGTTAAAGCTTAGAAATATACTTCAAAAAAAGGCAGTTTAGTCAAAGAACTGCGTGTTTACAACTGACATTGTTCGATACATTAAAAGAGCCTGTACCTGTATTATAACGTAAAATGCACGGAAGGATTTGTATAGAAAAAAATCATTAAAAACACGAATAACTTAATGGCGTTCGCATTTTTCATTTCGTGATTGAACAAAATAATTTTTCTTAAACTTTTCAATTTAAAACGTTTTATTGTTTCAGTATTTCAAGTTCTAATACATTTAAGGTTAGGAACCTTGAAAATGAGCTTCTCCCTCTCCCCTTCTTTAAGATAAGTAGAAAATAAATATACGGAAGTAGAAACATTTTCAACATCATTCTGTTATTTGTTCATAAGTTGTATGAAATTTCTTCGTTTTGTTCTTATGATTAATATCTACGAATCAAAAATAAAAAGTTTAAATAATTAGGAGTTTTTTCAATGTATTTAACTACAGTTGTAAAATAAATTAGTGGTGCCTTAGTGTGAAACACTCGGTAAATACTCAAAAGAAAAGCTGCGGTATTTTAACACCCAATTAGTAACCCATTTGTATAGATTACGTAAAAAAATGTAGTTGTCAAACCTTTAAATAACAATAATATATGATAGGTAATTATTTTGATCAAATATTATGATCAGATCTTATCTACAGCAGCAAAGAAAGACAGAGTTGAGCTACTTATCTTAATGAGTAATTAAAGCAATAGGAATTAAAAATAACTTTGCTTCTTCCTACTGCTAAATTGGTAAGTCCTACTTTAATATTTTAATTTAGGTTTAGTGATTTTAGCGATTCGTAAATTCTTTTGCTTTTTGTTTAGACATTGAACTTGTAAAAAATGCTATTGGTAATATAAACGTTAAATGTAGGTACGATTTCTTCGAATAAACAACCTTGTAACAATCCGAAACATTACATCTTTATTGCCTGCCAGATCAAAGATATCCAAGTGGTTTTTACTAATGAAGATGACTTGACATTTTCTGTTTCGATTTGAACAGTTTGTTTTCCGCCTTCATCTTTCATCGCAGTTCTATAAGCTATTAGAATGATGCAACCAACAGGAAGTATAATGCTTTTAGTTATGAAAAACACCTTTGATTATAAGCGGTAGGTACATAGTACATCTGCATTTATGATGTTCGTGCATTCTGTCTTCTCGAAGAGTTTTTGCAATACGTCATCATTCATCAGTAGTTCTTTGCTGTGATTTTTTCTAGATTTATAGAAGTCTTAATTTTGTATAAAGAGTTTTTTTTTATTAAGATGTTTCGAAAATTTCAGTCTTAGATTTCCTAGTCACCAAAAAGAAGGTTCAGTAATTCAAGAAATTCTAATGAAACGATACAACTCAACATTATCTAAAAACCTATTATTATGCAATTTAGTCACGAAATTAGCAAGTTACTTATAATATGCACGTCATAATATAATCTAATCAATGACTAGGGTAATTTTCATTATTTGTCTAGATCAAAATTCTAGTAGTATGTCATTTCAAAATATATTACGCCCCTGTAAAAATAAAAGACTTTATCATTTTCTGTGCCTTTGGAACTTTCTTTATTGCCGATTTAATGCTTCAATGCAAATACACGGAATATACGAGTAGTCTTGGTACTAGCGGTTGATCTTTTTGCTGATATGAATTTGTTGATGTTCAAAGATTATGCCCTTTGAGGTAAATCTGTCACATCGTCGTATTTCTTCTGGTTATCTTAGAACTGAATTTTTCTAGTTTAACCTGAAATGATTTCGAAGCTAAAAATAAAGCAAAACTGAAAATATCTAAGCAAGACTAGGAAAAAATCTAATATAGCTAACTCAGCAAAAACGGCCAAGACTAGCTAATCTTGTTTAAATCAACGAACACCAGTCACTACAGTGAGGCATAATCCAAAAAGTCCCGTTCATAAATAATGATCCAGCAGTAATACGCGTTGATTTCGTACTTTGATTTTTCGTTATCTATAGTTTCCAGTTTAGTATCGAACTAAGTCCTTGGCAACTTTAACAGAGTAAAAGTCTTAGTATTAGTTTCCTAGGATGCTTTACTTTAGTGGAATTCATTAATAGTAGATTCGTTTGACATCAGTTCTTCACATACTTACAAAGATGTCTGCATCAACTAGTAAATTAGGTCATCTACATACTCAACAACGTGGTAGGCTGCTCTGTCTGGTTTTACTAACAGGCTATCTAAGATTCAATTCTATAGAAAGGGTAATAAGACTCTTTCCTACAGACAACCGTAACTTTTATCTTTGCAATAGCCTTTCAATGTGTAATCTTTAAGTAGGTATGAAATATAAAGACATCTTACCAAAAACTACTTAGAGTTCAGAAAGCATGTTTTCACTTTAGAAAGTAAGTCATACAAGGTTGATTCTATGGAGCGTCTATGAAGAAGATACCTGACAAGTTCCTCTTCTCTCATATACCTCTAACATAACCTTTCCATTGCTTTAAGTAAGGTCAATGATTCTGTAACACTTGGTAGATCAAAAATCAATCTAGTCTAGTTTCCAAGATTCCGCTTGTTTTTGTCAAATTTCTCTTTTGTATTTGCGCATATTATGTGGAAGAACATTGGCTTGCATTCTTGATTTACTGCATCTATCTATCTACATTGATCGATGCTTCAAAGAGATTTAAACATCTCTCACTTATGTTAGAGTATTTGCAATGTGTTGCTTATAGTAAGTAAGCTCTTTTGGTATTATTTATCTTCTTTACTATTACTTTCTGAAACTCAACGTTAGTGATAAAACACAATTAACATAGTGGAATTGTGTTGTATTGTGTATTATCTTTTAGTATTTTTTGTAGATACTCTTTCAAGATAGTGCAATTACGTGGCCTACATCAAATCTAAGGACTAATTGACATAAAGTACATTTGGAACAGCAGACTTATATCTACTCCTTTACGTTTGAGAAATCCTGACAAGGTCATAAGTAAGAAACACTTACATCTCTAAACCTGTTTCACTGTCTGACTGTCTTACATTAGTCAAAGACCAAAACGTGATTTTACGAAAGATTTCTTTAATTTTTCCTACTTTTAAATTGATTCGAGTTGATTGAGAGTCTTCTACTGGTATGTCTAGTCTAGCCTAACAGCTAGAACAGCAACTTCTCACGTTTGGTCACAACGTCTAATTTGCTCACAACCTCGAACAACGTGACAGAAAGATTTTGCTTTAATTGCTAATTGATCTTACTTCTTTTTGCTTTGATTTAGCTTTAAAGAAAATTGATATAAAATGTTCTCTGCCTAGATAAAGCTGCAAAAGCCTGAAGAATGTGATGTATACTCTTCTAAATATGGTTAGATTTAATCACATTTCAATTCGTAATAGTATTTAGACATGCAACTTTGGTTTTTGTTCTCAAGACTACTAAATGTTTTTTCATTTTTGCCATACTTACTACTTTATACTATACTTGCTTAATATTATCTCGAAACATGCTATTTGAGATTAGTGATGTAATCTCCACTGGTGTTGTATGTTGTTACCTAAAATAACGCACCTTGTTACGATGCTGACGCGATTCAAACTGATTTACTTGTATTCAACTTGTTTACGTTGCATAACTAGGTTCAGTATAAAAACTTTTGGAATTAATCTGAGAGTATTGTAAGAAAATGAAATCTGAGCCTTGCGCGATTTTATCTATGTGAAGCCGAAGTTTTTTGATTCTTCCCATAACCCTTCCTTCTTACTGTTTCTTAGTATTAGTCAAAAACGACTTCAGATTGTCCCAAATCTAGCTTCCAAGGTGCACAAAAATAGCTTGGCATAATTGTCAAAAGTAGTTTGGAATAATTTCCAAACGTATCTACATTATCAAGTCGAACAAAACTAAGAAATTTGAGATATTGAGGAACAATACAACTCGATTAGGTTTTTCAGTTACATACTAAGTAAAGTTGGTTTTTAAAAAAGGATTAGTACAGTCAAGTTAACCGTCACTAAATTCAAAATTGGGAGTTATGAATAAACCTGAAAATTGAGAATTATGACCATTGAGAGTTATGATCCAGTCTCGTATATCTAATACATTCTGATCATCAGGTCATCGTCTTATGGAAACTTACAGATTTTAGTTTTGGTTTTCAGAGGTCTTTTCACGAGAGCTATTAGTATCACTGAAAAACTGCCTACTTGGATTACTTAACTATAAGACTAGCTTTATTCCATGAAGATTGAAATCCATTAAAACCAAGACCAAGAGAAAGTCTCCCAAATAATTCTAAGAAACTTATTACTTTTCTAAAGCGAGCATGGTTCAGTTAGTCTACTGCAAAAACTCCGGCCATGTGGTTCGTGTTAGATTATTTTCAAAATTGCTGCTTCCTCGGAAGACAACATCAAAAACCATTTTCTTGAGTAGAAGTGCTTTAGAACATTTCTGATGATTCGGAGTTTACCTTAAATACAGGACCCCCTTTTACTTATATCCACTGAATCCACATAACACTGACGAAGGGAACAGTCAACGCCTTGTAAAGAATACGGTACCTGGAGAAGAAGATTAGAAGCTTAGGTGAAACCGATAGGTAACCTACAAAACAATTTTTTTGATACAAAAGCGAGGATAGCTTGGTAAGGTAAGTTTCGGCGGCGGTTCGCTTGCAGGCGAAAGTATAGCCGGTGTTAGAAATTTTTGTTCTTCTAACAGAAAATTAAAAATATTCCTCGCAGATGAAGATTCTTGCCTAGTTGCATCTTATTGGTATCCTGCATAGGTTCTTTTTGACTAGAGCCACCAACCAGCAAACCTGATAAGTCGATGATGCACCAGAAGCTGATGCAGAGCGTACAGAAAAAAAAATAGAGGCTTTTGGCAGGAGTATAGACACAAGCTTGGGCATGCATTACGCATTCCAGTGGCCAAAACCTATAAAAGCTACAATCGTTGTTTTCTTTGTCGTTGCAAAGATGTATTAGTTATATCAATTAATGAAGTCCACAGATCAAATGACTTTGAATATGATCGTTTGTTAATTTAATAATTTCGTTTTGAATAAGGGAAAAACGTCTTGTTTATTAAAAATTCCAGACGAAGCTGAAGTTTCCATGTTGTTATTCGGCAATGTATCTTGGTTTCCAGAGACCACTAAAACATTGATTTATGTAAGTTGGAAAAAAATCGTTAGGTTTGTAGTCGGAAGATAGATTTCGTTTTTGCAAAACTGTCGACAGCTCATCAAAAGCATTAATAATAGTCACTCAAGTTAAAGTTCTGGCGTCATTCAACTGATTTCGTGGGACACCCTGTATACAATCTTATAAATATTTACATAATTCTGAAAATGTGCTGCAAAAAAAATATAAAACATTACATTAGTTATCATCGGGGTTTATCTAAATATAGAAATCCCACATTGTTTTGCAAAAGCATTGTTTTGATTATTAAATAAGCGTGGGAATTAATTACGGTATAATCATAAACAAAACGAATATTCCAGATTTGTTGAAATGTAACACGGAGTGCGAGTCTGAAAACGGGACAAAATAACATTAAAAACCACTACTGATCCGTTTATGGGTGGTGTTACACGTATTATATTGTTTATTAATGAACCTTGAAATAAATAAGACTATCATAAGTAAGGCTTAAAGTGTACAAGACATTAGCAGGTGGTAATCTAAATTTATGTTCACTTTTTCACGTTGTACCTTTCTTTTTCTTCTATTAACTTAATGTTATTTTTGTAATTGATGCGTACAATCTACGTAATTATCAGGACACTTGCATATGAGTGTATGCAGTTGTACATGGTATCTGAACGTCTTTTTTTCTAAATTGATCTCGTATAATATAAAAACACGAACATCTTCCATTTAATTTTGCTAACGAGAACAGGCGCCGAGGTAAAGCACGTGCGTAACTAGTTTTGATTACCCATAAAGTTACTCCTCGATGGTCGCTTAATTGCGTTTATATTTCATATTCAAATGAATCTCTTTCTCTTCTTTTCTTCTTATTTTATTTTGTTAAATTAAAAACTTTAAGAAATTGATTTAAAACACCTTAATCAAATGAGAAATTTTTAATTTATATTCAAACGCTTCGCTAATATTTCCATAATAAAAGCTTTTATGCTAATGCTATATTCCCACCTAAGTTTACACGTAAGTGTTTATACGAAAAAATTTAAAAGTACAATAAAATATACACATAATAATGCAGAATGACAAGAACAAATAATAATTATTAAATGTAAATGACAAAAGTATAGAATTCGTTTAGTTTATTGCGTTGTATGTTTGAAAACATTTTATGTACATGTAAGGAAAGGATGGGATAATATTAAATTACAGTAACGTTAGACCCTCATTAAGAGCTATTAATATGGACACCCGCTCCTTCCTGAATTTTGAAACCATCCACAACATCCACAACATCCATGCATATTGATATTAAAGTTTGTCTCCAACTGTTAGAACTATTAAGTTTGTTATAAATCTAAATTCTTGTTCATTTCTATTGGCACTTGGAAAATTCTTCTTATTATTTATTGGCTTTACAGCAAGCAAACAAACATTTAGCATTAGAATTATTGTTTAACATACTAGATTGTACGACAAAATTTTGATTTAGACTATAGAGATTATAATACTAGTGTTGGATTAAAGACGCTAATAAATTAATTGGGGTGGCGAATATGTGAACAAGACAACTTAAAGACACTTATAAACTCATTTTAACATTATTTATGTTCAAATGTTACAAGACGATTATATTTCATATATTATAATGGGGGAATTTAATGTTATACGTAAATTATTTTAAAAACTAACATGTTTTCCAGACAAGTTATTAAATATAAAAATTTTAAAATAAGAGATAAATGAAAATCTAAATTTATTATTGCCACTTTTCGCACATTAACATAATCAGGAAATGCCTTAGAATGAAAGGTGATACTGATAATTAAGCATTCTTACTAACACTAAAACCCCATTTTGTGTATTTCCAATACATTCTTGTTTCTATTAGACATAAAACATACAGAAATATTTTTCTGTTAAATAGTCAAAATAATAGGATCGTGGAAAAACATAAAATAATTAGAACAGACTTATCAATCTATTTAAAGTAGAATGTCAAATACGTCAGCAAGTATCTCCGATAGTCTCCTCTTTCTATCTCACCTGCTTATCGAATAAAAAGATGTGATTGCCATAAATTTTATAAATCCAGGTTTTCAGCTTGAGTTTAAATAGATCTTTAAAGAATTAATCTATTGAAGTTTTGCGCGCAGTATGTAACTTAATTTTTATGCACAAAATTCAAACAAACAATTTAAAGGATAAATACACGGTTCTGTAACTAACCTGCCTTATTTTAGCATTAGAAATGATGAATTTTGAAACTTTGACTTTTATTTTTATTTTGAGTATTTGAATTTAGACACAATAATTAAACGCTTATTTGGTATTTATTAATCAAACATGCTTTACCAGTCACTATATCTTCAGCTTTAAAGAAACGCAATTGCAACGTAACCTTGCTTTACAAAAATTTGATCTTTACTCTAGGTCCTAGACCAGCTAAACTCAGTTTGCCTTGAGGGCAGATAAGGAATAATTATACACTCAGTAAACACAGTAGATAACTTGGATTAAAATATACATTCAAAAAAATGCAAAAGGCATCAGTTTCGAATTTAGATTAGCAACACGTTATAAAAGCAGCGAGAGAAATTCTATTCGATATAATTATTTTTACAATTGAACTAAACTTTAGAAACGAAATTAAGTAAATAAATAAATTTACCACGATTCCAAATTTCCGAAGATTTTTTACAGCGCTCTGCAAAAACTCGAAAAAAGGAGAAAATCTGCATCAAAACGCACAAAAACCCCACTTAACCCTCGCTTCCTAAAGTTACAAAAAAATTGCTCTTAAGAAGCACAGACACTTGTATTAATCAATTATATCACTGCAACAAATTAAACATGTTTACAGAAACATCATGAATGCATCATCGTGATTTATGATTTTATTTTTGTTTAACGTTTGAATAGTACGTATGTAATAAAAGATTGAATTAGTCTTTCCGGGTTTGGTAATAAGTTTTCACGAATGATTTCTATAGCGTTGAGCATGACAAGAAGGTCTATGGCTTGCGAACAAAGAATCAAAAGTTTTACAGCAGTTTTAACAGCGAGAGACAACTGGTGGCCGCACAAAGAAAAAACCTAAATCCACTCCTCTTACCTTCTCAAGCTGAGGCTTAGCGCACTCATAAAAATTTAGAACTTATAACCATTGGCACATTGCGGCGGCTTTCTGTTCAGAAATGCCAACCTAGCGCTCACTCGGATTCCAATTTCAGTCCCCTATAACGTAAATCTCTTCATCAGGAAACATGTCTCAGCTGCCAGATCTCCAATACGGTGAACTTAAAGTTAAAAGGCGTAAAAGGAAATAAGCGCTGTCTTGTAAGTGAGTATAATTAAATTGGAAAAATTCTTTAAGTAACCCTGATTTAAGAAATTTTTTTACAAAAGCTAAAGGATGTAGTCGACTTTTCACTGTGAACATATCAAGCTCAACATCTCTCCAACAGAGAGAAAACAATAAAAAAAAATACAGAAAAACACACTGAAAGTACAGATTGAGCGACTACATGGAACGGTAGCGAAAAGTGACCGTTACACAATCTCTAATTCTATTAAAAGTGCTAACCACAAAACTACATCGGTCTTATTAAGAAAATTCTTAATTAAAAATGCTGACTATTTCTTTTCAAGATTCAATGTTTAGAAAAATTATTCACACTTGATTTACTTTTCAGCGTCATATATTACTAACATCAAACGATGAGAAGTGTAAAATTCTCAATCGTTCCATTGACTGATATGGATTTTACAATATTAACTTTTTGGAATTTCAAATTCTTGAAGCTCAAATGTAAACAAGAAAAATTTTATAGGCGGCATCATTGTAAGCACTTCAATTTCCATCTTTAGTCCTTATCAGTTTTAAAACGGTAAGGTTACTTACCTTTTTGTACAGACTTCATTTTCTTCTAATTCCCAATGTTTTTATAAATTTGATCTCTTTAAATTTCCTGTCTCAGGAAATAAACACCCTGTACATAAGCAGACAATTAAATTGTACAGCGATCCTGTTTCTGTTCTTAGTAAGCTGAAAACTTTTTTTGAAACTTTATTATTAGGGACATTATAGATACTGTATATCTTCAACCTTTATCATTTTTCTTAAAATATCTTAAATGAAACTTTCCCATACTAGACTCATTCATCATAAAATTATTTCATTAAATGATTAGTTCCGTTAATGTTGAAGTTAAAAAGCTCGACTAATTAAATTGCAATTATTATAAATGTAGCTTTCTCTTGTTTTGTATTTTACGCTTCGTATTTATTGATTACTGGAAAAAGTTAAAATCTTTTCCTTTTTCATTTATTGCTTCCACTCTTAACTCATGCCCAAAGCTTCCAACTGTTAGTTATAACAGTCTGAAGAGCTCATTATAATAGAAGAAACAAAATGTGTTCATTACATCGACGTTTCATACTAAAATCAGAAATTAAATGCAATAATCTACTTCAGCACAACACGCATGGTATTAGAATGCTTTGTCGAGAAAGCTGCAATATAATATTAATAATAAAGAAGTGATTTGAAAATCTTTGGAAAATTATCTACACAGATGAATCGAAGGATACATCCATTTGATTCTATCTATCTATAAATTGTGATAAACACTAGCTTCTTTCTTGTGCTACGAAGTATTATAGATTGTTACTTAAAACCTGAAGTACTTTTTTATTTGATCTATCAATGTTCTCTCAGGTAAGAGTATAAACACTTCATCAACTTGTTACAACATCTTTTCGAAGACATATTTGTAAAAATAAAATCTTGTCAGAGGCTAAACCAATATTGATTGTGAAACAAAAAAAAATTTACAAAGAGATTTGGAGCTTCTGCCGACACTTTTCGTTCTTCTTTTTTATAAGTAGCTTACATTGTCTTCATCTGTAATATTCTTTGCCTGAAAAAATTATGATATTGAGTCAGTATTTAACTCAAAATCCATAATGGGGTACTCTAACGCTTTGGAAAAATTCCAAGTTACTACAGTGTCAATTACCATCTCGTTCTTCACATAAACCTTTTCAAAACTTTCTTAATCTGCAGAAGTAGATAATAGTCCGAAGGGCTTAAGTCGGAGGAGTATGGTGTATGATCGACCATTTCACTGACTTTTTGCAGGGCAGCCACAACACGCTTTTCAAAAGCTTTTCACGTCGTTTGGTCCAAAGTTTTGTTAACAAAAAACAGTTACTGATTTTCCTTGTATTAATATAATCAGAGAAACTATCACATCTTCATTTCAGAAATCGGACGCGAGAACTTCTCCAGCAGATTTCTGTAAGCAGAATTATTTGGAGCAAAGAGAAACAAAAACTCCACTTTCCGGATTTTTTTTGGTTTCTGAATCATATAAATAAATTTAAGTTTCATTCACTATAACAACGTTTATCAAAAACGTTTGACGCACTATCTTTAAATTATATTTTGCTGTTACTTTTTTCATACCCAATCTATTATGAATAAAAGATCAGTTTATTTGAGATACTAAGAGTCACTGATATTCGTTTTAGACCAATTCTATCTTTTAAAATTTTTTTCACCCGGCTTGTCTTGTCAACGATGTCATTACCAGACAAACTTATCCTTTCAAAAACCGGTATTCCATGACAAAACGGTATTTAATTTTGACAGAATCGAGATTTTAATTCAACATGGCATTTCCGAAAAACCACAATTTGAAAACAACTGGACTTTTTGATCTCAAACTTTGTTATTGTACTTGCCTTCATGGTAACGACATTTGCTTTTGTTCATTAGAAATGACCAGGGCCAATTATTTATCAAAATCTTTTCATATCCGGAATAGCATACTCCGGTTGGAAAACATTGTCTTGTTATTTTGCTTCTTTTGCCTTCAAACAGTATTTCCTAATGTTGCATTTAGCTAATTTTTCTTTAATAATATTGCTACGTCTCACTATCTGTAACAAAAGAATTTTCTTTAGATTTAGCTTTACATAATTTACTAGACATTTTTTATACCATGATTGGATAACAATTTCCTTATTCGACCTGTGCTTTAAGATGCTACTTCAGGAGTAAGACAAAAGTAAGAATGCCAAAAATACGTACAAAGGATTAGTTCTGATGGGAAAAAGTTACTAAAGTTCATGTACTACTAAAGGCAGGCTGTTGAAGTATAAACCGGATCGTTGGCTATCAAAGGTACCTGGAAGAGGAAACTGTACTATTGGTCACCGGTTCTGAGCCTGAGCTATCAAAGCTTATTAGAGGGCAAAACCAGATCGAAAGTTGCTTTTTGTAGAATGAGCCCTACTGTTGGCCAGCGAAGGTTACTACCAGTCGAAGAGCAAAATCCGACGCTGAACCTGAGCTATCAATACCTGTTATTGAAAGTGGTTTGGTAAAGGATAAAACCAGACTGAAAAGCTTTTAGAGGCTAAAATCTGTCTTACTGGAAGATGAAGCTCAATTAGCCTGTTCGAAGTCCACCTTAGGGTACTATTGCTATTGAAGCCTTTTAAAAAGCAAAACCCTATCGTGGACTATTAAAGGTGGGTTCTTAGAGGATTGGTATATGAACTTTAGTAACTTTTTCCCACCAGAACTAATCTTTTGTACGTATTTTTGGCATTCTTACTTTTGTCTTACTTCTGAAGTAGCCTCTTAAAGCACACGTTGAATAAGAAAATTGTTACCAAGTCACGGTATAAAAAATGTCTAGTAAATTATGGAGAATAAAATAAGATCGTGGCTAGTTGAAGAAACACCTATTTCCTCTTCCTTTATCTGGGCTATAATCCTGTACGTATTAAAATAATATTCTACAACCTGTAACAAGAAAAGTTAGTTATTTCTGATTATACCATACCTGGGTAACAACTTCCTGTTTCAACCAGCTGTGTTTCAAAAGGCTACTTAGAAGTAAGACAAACATTGAGAACACCAGGAGAGCAAGAATTCAGAGCAATAATGACAACGTAATGGTTAACCTTTAATTTTGCAGCAGGCAAAACATTCAGTTCTAGCTCGGATATGACACAATTAAAACCCAAAAGGTATTTAGTCACAATATTAACTTTAATGCAATCTTTCATTAAAAACTGCTTCCAGTAACATTTAGGACAGATTCAGATGACAAGAAATGAAACTCGAGAACTTAACAAAATTAATCAATTTTCACTTAAGAAAAATTATCTTCGAATTGACATAAATTCTAATTTTCTTCTTCTTGATCGGGGTTTCTTTACTGTATGCACTTTAGATTAGAAAAGCAGCGAAAAGATGTCTTGAACCAAAAAAGATCCCAAAAAGTATGCTCATTACAATAAGTAGGTAAGATTTTTTGAGCTGAGGTCCTTGCTGTTACTTTGATGCTTTTTGGGATAATCATCTAATGGAGTTTTGCAGTGCTTAATACACCAATTTGAAAATTTTAAAACTCAGTCAAGTTTCACAAAATTGGCCCTATTTATTTGGTGAACCTTTTGACAGAAATTCTATGTCATAATATTGAGTTTCCTTGCAATGTGGAATTTCCAATAAATTTCTAATGTAAAGTTTAGAAGTAACGGGTGTTTCCTAATAGCTAATGCTAATTTATATTCAAAAAATTATAAACTTGTTGTTTCAATAGAAATTAAAATTTCAAACATTCAAAAAAATGTTTCAAGATCAATGAATTGCATAACATAGCTGAGATAAAACTTATGAAATATTTGTCAATGTTACTTAATTTTAATTATGAGCGATAATCGATTTGCATGATCTTGTTAAATGCTTAGAACAAAAAAATGATAATTGCATGCATATTTAAGATTTAATTGAATCAAAAAACGAATCAAATATTGCAATAAAAACAATCAATTAAGTTCAAGTATGAAGTGTTAAAAAACAAGGTTAGAGATAAAGAATAAAAAATTGTAAATGTTTTCGCCATTTTGAGTTTATACGAAGATTCTAGAACAATTTCGTAGTTTTTTGGATAGGGGGCACTGGTTTACAATTTTTTATTATTTCTTGGAAAAGTAAATTCTGTTCATGTTTGCTTATACCTAGGTATACCTGAAATGAATTTTATCTTTTCTTTTGTCGAAACAATATTTTTAAAGAAGAAACGACAGCATTTCTAAAATGTTTATTGATGATACCTAAATGTTTTAAATTTAAATACATCTCTAAACAAAGCTTATACATAAACTTTAATCCCTCCACGGTTGACTTATCCCCCCAAAAGAATTTCTTTTTGTACATCATCAGTAAGAGAGATCTTTAGGAAGTTCAACCCTGGGGTTTTGTTCTTGACCCTCTATCGAAATCTCCGCATATAGTTCCTTCCGATTTAAGACCAGTTCCGCTTTCAGCTGCTTTATTTCTCCATGCTTACTTGAATTCTGGGCAGGTGTGTTATTGCGTCATATCACTTTAATCATTGCAGGACCGTACAAGAAGGATCCTTTTACAAAAATCTACTCGCAACACTTTTTTTGAACACTGTAAAATGTACTAATTGTAAGTGCAAGTGTTAATATAATAATAATAGTAATAATAACTGAAAGTGATTGAGAAAACTATCAAAGTTAACACAGTTAGAATCAGCAGGTGAAAATGTTATTTATTTTAAATTAAATTATCAACAGTTAATTGAAATCCAAACATTTATATCTATTGATGCTCTCATGTAGCTTCCCCGTAGCGATTAAAAACACTTTCGCATCACCTCGACGCCTCGGTAAAAAGGCGTCCCGTCGAGTCCTAATATATACAATTCTTATCCGGTCCTGGTGTTTCAGGTTAATACGGGGTCAAAGTAAGTCGCGATTCCCACGGACCGGAACACCCTCCTTTGCACCCTTATATACGAGTTTTGCTTTTACTTTACGCGCAATTGTAAGAACACAACCCCTCTTATAAAATATAATTCCGACTTCAAAGCATCCAGATTGCGTTGCCATTTGAAAGTAAAACTATTTTATGCGCATGAAATTCCCATGCGTTCACAGCGTGAGACCGTCGAGGTGTATGTTTAATAACCACCCTCTTTATGTTTGGCTTATATTAATGTTCTGACTTGTCTAAGAGGTACTTGAAGCTTATTGAAAAATCTCTCTTTTGTAATTTGTTGATTACTATTATTATCTTTGAGAAAATCCCCCTTACAGTTACTGAACCTTCGATAATAATCAAAATTCTCGAAAAATTCCATTTTGTAAATTAACAGCTAAATTTCTAAAAGATTTTCGGGGCGGAGCAGGTTGGTAATTGCGAATCGCTCGATGACAAATAGCCGTGTTGCTTTCTTTACAAGCCGCGTACCTCGTAAATCGCGGATTTACTACCAATCATTAATTCAGATGTAATAAATTCAACCACATCACATTCCCACGGGGGTATTACATGTGCTTTTCAATTGACTCTGCCGAGATACACTTTTTTTTCATTAAGGACAGCACCATGAAATTTAGGAATTGGATTTAATCAACTATACAATTAATTTTATTTTTATGCCTTGATCTTTACGTTTTATGTATTTTTAAAGAGATTTCCTTACTTAAGATTTTATTATTTAGAAATTAAAGGTTAATTAAGGATATACAAAGTTTTGGTTTAGAACCTGAACGATGTGGGAAAGAATTTATACAAGGAAGCAACTCGATTGGAGTTTATGAGAATAAAGAAAAAGATGGTAAGGAATACATGAGATTAACTGCCTGTAAAAGCTGGAGGAAACAATAAAATTGGGCATGAAACTGATAAAATATAATCTAACTACACTATTTTTGCAAACGTTTTACATTTAGAAATTAGTAACCCTCCCAGGGTATGGAATTATAAAATTCTATATTTCTCAAAAATTCTGAATGTCAAGAAAAATAAAGTTAAACAAGTAAAGTTCATAACATACTCGGTTAGTATTTTTAATTTGGATTTCGTTAGATATTCTTGTTTTAAAACAAGTGTCTGATATTACAGATACCAGCAGATGATGTAAATATCAAATGTTGCATCCATAAGAAAAAATGAACTTGGTGATGTTTACTCAAAACCGGAACGTTAGTCAACAATTTTGACAATGTGAGGTTAACAGCCATAAAATATTGCTTCAAGAGTGTCTTTTCATATTTCTAGAACTCCTAATAATAAAGAAACGAGAAGCAAAGATGTAAATCGCTGTTTTACTTTTTTTTTGATTCTAAGTCAAAATGATGATACTGTACAGAATGAACACAAACACAAGTTTTCCAAAGATTAAGATTCGGCCATATGCAGTTGAGATTGCTGTATTATTTGTACGAAAGTATCTTTGGTAAAATGGCAATTACCGTGTATAAGATACTACTAACCCATACATTCTGAAGGTTTCAATTAAAAATATTTTTGGGAAATGACTTTGGAAGACCTTTTTTATTGATTATTAGTCTGTTTCAAACCTTACATCTCGTGTTTGTGAAAGTCCTGATAAAATCAAGATTAAAGCATTCTTAAGTGAAGTTTTTGAACTGTCAAGTAAAGAAAAAAAATTTGATTATACGTCCGCAAAAAACGGTATTAACAAAATTGGTATAAAATTTTTTGATACCTGATAACCCCAGTTAGAAGAAATCAGTAGTCATAAAGTTTTTTTTGTATTCTCAGGTCTTAAAGTGGCAACTATAAGTTATTGTCGCATTTCAGTTACATTGGATTTAGTGACAGAGAATGTGGGTGGAGGTTTTGCTAACATCATCACACTCTATACTCTATAGGAAAACCAAGAACTAATTCTAGCTCAAATAGCAGGTTCATACTATCAACCATTTTATTAGGAGGGCTATTCAGTTTTTTTAACTAAAAAAACTATAGAATCTCTATAGCTATAACATTGCTAATAGTGACCGAATAGATTTCATTGTTGGTATACACGGTATACCTTCCAGTTAAACTAAAAACATCCTTAGATTCTTATTTTAAGTGCAATACATTTTTGATCTGTAGTTTGTTTGTCTCTATGGAGTCTTCACCAGAATAATATTGTTTAAACTGTGAGTTCTTGTAGATTTTTTAAGTTTGGGCAGTTAAGATGCTTAATTTTCCGTTCGGTTGTAAAGGTAGACATAATCTTAGAAGACTTGATAATTTCCTGTTTAATCGCCGTCATCGTCTAATACTTTAAGGCAAATAAAGTAGTACTGACTTCAGTACCAATTGCAAAGCTGGCATTGCCCAACTGATGACGTGATGAAGAATAGTGGTAGCAGGCACGTTTGATTTTGGAAAGAGTATCAGTGGTTGACAAAACGTAAAACTCTGCACAATTTTGTTTGCAATTGCAATGCCATTCTTACTCTGAAGAATCTAGAAGGATAAGTTTGATTTTAACTGAAGTACATAATGCAAATACCAAAATACATGCAATACATCCTAATAGAAAGGTATTTGATGTAAGAAATGTCTCTACTAAAGAGGTCAAAGAGGTTTACAGACTGCAGAAAGCAATCTGTTGGTACTACATAATGCATGTCTAAAGAAGACAGTTTTTCCTATTATCTGGAAAATAGACAAAATCTTTTGGATCATCGTGTAACTGTCTTAGATCCTGTTTGTCCCCTTTTTGGATGAAGTGAATCCAAAGCGGACATATTTGAAAACAAAATAGCTTCTGCGGTAACACGACGACGCGACGCTGTAGTGAGTTCTACTGAGAACAACAAGAAGAAAAAAGTGAATTCTATGGAAATCTGTTAAACCATAAGAACGTCTTTAAATCGGTGTGCTACCTACAATTATTGAAGGAATTGTCATGCAAAGGGTGTACGAGAAATTTAGGGATGCGAGTGAAGGATGTTTTCTTTAAAGCTTACAAAAGGAAGAGTTGTTTAGAGATTTGAAAACCTGAAAAAAGTGGATTAGGCTTAGACATGGACAGAATTAGGTGATAGTTCTTGGGAGACCATCTATCGAGAAGATTGAACAAGAGTATATAGTACAGATGGTGTCCTCTCGTTGGCGGTTTTTTCCCAGCCTTAGTCAGTTCTGACCTAATTCCTTGTGTGGGTGAGTCATTTTTGAGATTTGCCTGGAAAGCGCATGAAGGCACAGCATTAGCTGATTCAGCGTGGAATGACCCAAATAGAAAATACAGTTGCTGTTCTTCAGAGTAAGTAACAGCAGTGTAAAGAGTTAATTTAAAATATGCGTACAGAAACCTAAGTAGTTTGAAGAGGTTCCAAAAAGTGCAAAAGGTAAAAACATCACTGTACACTTCAATAAAGTCTATTTAACAGTCAGGAAATGCTATTACGTAGATGCAATGATGTACAAATTATAAGCCTACACAAGCACATGGAAATTTCACAATATTTCTAAAGTCTTTTGGTAACTCATATTGTACATAACCACCTATTATAAATTTCCCAAAATTCATTAAATCAAAGATTCGTTAACTTTAGTAAATAATTAAGAAGGATCCAGGAAATTAATTTCCTTAAATACTGAAAAATGGCGTGTAGTGCAGTAAAAAATAGAAAATGTACAAAAAAAGGATAAAAACAGGTTTGATGAGAAAATAAATTTGGAAGAAGTGAAATAATGCATTGCAGGTAGGCCTACTATAGTTCAGAGGTCAAAGCGTAACGTATTGAAAGAGGACCCTAATATAAAAAGCTAATTAAGGAAAAAAAACTAGGAAGGGTAGTACCTAACAGAGGGATAAATAAAAAATGGAAAACCTTGAAAAGAAGAAGCTACCTCTAGGTACATATGATTTTGGAATAATTGGAAATGTATATCCGAGTAATAATTTTAGATAGTCGAAATCTAAGTTCTTTATATGCCAATAAATTTCAATAAAGCAAATTAAAAATTCCATGATGAATATTTATTTATGATCATGTTATATCGTTTGTACATTTTTGAACTGATGTCCCTGCAGTATTTGTTTTGGAAGAAGTAAAATCTGATAGAAGTAAGTACATGCAGTTGATGTAATTTCTAAAATTAAACTTGGTGCCCCCTTAGCGATCCTGGTGTTGAGAACGTATTTGTAAGAAAATGAAATTTTATCTCTACAGAAACAGATTAGGGTTTCTGTTCCGGAGCTTCCCAAAACAAAATTTCTGGAAAATCTTTAGAAAAGTGTTGTTTCAAAACTCAGCAGCTTGAGGCTCAAGCTTTCTAAATCTTAATTTAAAAAAGGCATAAAGCAGATGCCTCTCTGACCCACGATCTTTAGATGCTGTAGTTGTATAATATGCTAAAATCCAATATTGTGACGTAGCTCAAAATGCTGGAATGTTATATTTCAGGATACTACATTCTTCATCTTCCAGGTTTCTGTTCGTTATTGTATCATCTACTTCGTCTAGCCTAAATCTTTTCGGTCGTCTTCTTTTCCGTTTTCCCATAGCACTCCAATCTGTTACTCTATTAATTCATTTGCTGGTGCTTGGTGGTATGGCCATACCATGTTAACATCTTTTTCCTCGACGTGATTTATGACGTCTGATGTCACTTCCATTCTATTCCAAATCTTGATGTTTCTCATCCTTTCTCTTCTTGTTGCTCCACAACACTGTCGCCAGTATTTCATTTCGACTGAACGACTATTGTTTTGAAGCTTTTTAGTTGTCACCCATACCTCTGCACGCTCTCTACAATTGACTTTTTTTGCGGGTATTCCTATTTAATATAATTGAGTGTAATTTTCTTATGCTTGCTCTACCTTGACCTAATCTGTTTTGTATTTCCTCTTCTGTGCTTACGTTTTGAGTAATTGTAAAGCCCAGGTATTTAAACTTCTCTGTCCTTTTTATTTCAATCTGATCTTCAATTAATAAATTTTGGATGGGTTCGTCATTTGTTATTAGATACTCTGTCTTTTTGTAGTTTATTTCAAGACCTACTTTTGAGGATTCTTCTCTTAGCTTTCTTAACATAAGCTAAGGTCGTCTTCATCCTGGGCTATTACAACTTGGTCGTCTGTATACCATAAAATAGCGTATAGAGATATAAGATCATTGCGTATCGGTACCCCCATTCCCTGACGTTTCTTTTTCTATTTATTTAAAGTGTCTTCTAAACATATTTTAAATAGGGTCGGTGAGGTACAGCATCCCTGAATGTTATGATAGGAGATGTTTTTCTTATTTTTATGATGATCTCGTTACCATTGTATAGTTTTTTTACTGCTTCAATCAGTACTCTTGGTACTTGTAGGTTTTTCATAGCTTTCCACATTTTTCTCTTGGTAGTGTATTATACGCCTGTGAAGGCTAAGCATATGGATTTACTTTTCGTCTTTTTTTCAGTCACTCATTAGATCGTTTATATATGGTCAAAACACGACTCTGCCTGCTCATCTCCGATTTTTCCATCGATACTTTTCTCTATTTTGTTTTTTTAGTATTTTCCCATATATTCATGCCATCAATGATATTACTGCAATTCCCCTGTAATTCTCACACTTCAGTCGGTCGCCTCTTTTAAATATCGATGTCATATGGGTCTGTTTCCATTCCTTTGGGACCCCTTCCACATTTATTACTCTGTTTATTAAAAGTGTTATCATTCCAAATAGATTTTTTGAGCCATGTTTCACTAATTCCGGTGCTATCTCTCCTGGTCCTGCTGATTGATTGTTTTTTAATGATTTAATTACTTTTATTACTTCTTCTTGCAATATTTTCGCTTTTATTGTTACTATTGGTTCTTGATCTTCGGTTTTGATCTTACGCTTTGTTTTCTTCATCTATAGACTCTTTTCATATTCTAGTAGGTAGACCTTTGCAGTAATTTAAGTACTCTTCAGGTTTTATTTGGGATAGATTTAACTTCGTAAAGTCTTCAATATTCTGTATTTCGGACAATGTTGGTACCCGAGATTCTACAGGTCTCGTTTTTTCCTCCACAATGAGTTACTATTCTCTTTTTCTTCTTGTAGCTTTGATAATCGTCTATGTTCTTCGTATTTAACCATTTCTCATATAACATCTTCTTGTCTTTTATTTCTTCTAGGGCGAAACTTTAGGCTCTAACTATACATTTGTTATTTGTTTCTTCTTTTTCCCCCAAAGCTTCTTTCGCTGCCTGGCTTGTATGCCGAACTATAGTCCACTATTATTTAAGAAGGTTATGCAATAAATGTTTAATACCACAGCATTCAATTCTGCTGATTTTATTTATTAATTGACAACAGTGTGTCGTCATTCCAATTGACGTCGAATTATCAGCTGATAGTGTATGAGGCAATCGTGCTGCCGACTGACGCGACAAGAGATTTTTGTGTTTCAACGGATCAGCTTGATAAAGTTCTAAAAAAAAGTACATATGGCGGAACTAACCAGTTTTTAAAGCGAGAAAAATAGTCTCAAATCTCAGAAACTAGAAAATGGTCAACATTCAGAAACACTAATAGAGAACAATGATGTCGGTATCAAATCCATCTAGATGACATTTTTCATTTTCATAAAACACTGCCCAAAATACTACAAAATAAGAGAGAAAATAGAAATGAGAAGGTACCAGAAGGCATCTATGAATTCGACAACTAAAAGTACTGGTGAACATTTAAATGAAATGACGTGCAAATTATTAGGATTTGCAATTAATCTAATGGGATTAACATCAACAGTAGCATTAAAGTTCCTACTATTGCTTATTGATCTGTATTATTTGACAATTTTAATTTCTATTATTTAAGATGGTTCAATTTAATTCTTGTGCTTGATTTAACTTTTAAAAAATAAAACGACCCCTCTTAATAATAGCTTTTGATGAGTCTTAGATTTTCTACTTTAATGTGCTAGGCTTGCATGTTTTCAGAAACTCACAGTTAAAGAAATAAAAAATGTGGCCCCACAATATAACCCTACTAGATTCCTAGTATTCAATCGTTTCAAAGAAAAACTTAATGACTTTATTTAGTTTCCACCAAGCCAAAAAGAAGGCTCCCGGAGATTTTAATAATTTTGTACATTCCTGTCAGTATTTTAAAAGAATCAATTAAATGTAATATAAAAATAAGACAATCTCTTCATTATTTAATTCCGATAGTTGTCTATAAATTTTATTTTAAAAGTTAATCAATCGGTGAGCGTTGTGTTTATGTGTTTGACGTTATAAAAATATCACCGCCAATTAAAACCGATTTCTATCTCCTATAAAACTTGACATATTAAATTGTGACAATTTTAATTAGGAAAATTGTTTTTCAAAAAACTTAACATGGTTATCTTGAAAGATATTTATTCAATTTTATTAGCATCCAGATTTATTTTTTAAAGAGCGCAATTTTCTTAAGAAACTCAATTTTCCAAGAAGAAGATAATACGATTGACTATAAATTAGGGTTATCTTGTTTTATGTTTGTATTTTGTGTTCATTACGTATTCAAGACATGGTTACATAAGAGATTGACATACAATAAAATTTTATTTATTTGATTAGAAATACTAGAGAGTAGAAAAAGATAATAGGTGGAGACTTCCCAAGAAGTCCAACATTTAATGGAGTGTGATTTCTGAAAAACCTGCAGTTAATTTCTGCGAAACTAGAATTAATGGATAGAATTAATATTAGTACTTCTGAATAAGCATTTATAAGGTTAATTTGTTATTATTAATGCAATATAACCATATAAATAATTTCTCCCCATAAATATCGGGTGTGTAGGTCTTAATTAACACGTTTGCTCTTTACTTACACATTTATAACTAGAGAATTGAATGTAAAGCTTCTCCTTGTAATATTTTACGTCCGTGAAACACGTGTATTTCGCATTTTAATCTCACCATCTGACACTTCTAACGTCCTTAGCTTGAGTCTGGTTACATAGAGTTAGCACTTCCCGTGCTTTTAAGCAACGTACATAGATCTCCATATGGTAATCGCGGAGTGTGGGAAGACTAACACCCCTCTGAATGGACACCCAACAGTTAACCTGTTGGTCTCTTGATTTCATCTTTCCACATTGAGATGTATATATGTGTCGAGGTACCATTTTATGCGACACACAAGTACTTGTAAAGTTCTGTGTAAATTTTTTTTTCTACCGATTATGTCTTTGCTGGTAAGGAAATGTTGTGGCATAGTTTATTACTTTTTGAGTGTGTTCGCTTGTTCTGAAAAGATCACGATTTGACAGCTAAAAATTGTTTTACAACTAAACTTGTTTGTAAAATAATTAATTTTGTTCCAAAATACCAGTTTGTAGTTCATAATTTATTTTTGTAATTAAGAAACTTGAACTACTTATTTGTTTCATTTTTTATTTCAGATAGTTACATTCATATAACCTATGTAGCAAATATTTTACTTTAACATAATTTAATCTGACAATCACAAGGACAGTAAATGCACAAATTAAAAAAAGAATAAAAAATTATAAATAGCACAGTGCCTGCAAGGGCAGCTTGGAAAGTAAAACAAAGATTTCTGCGAAAAATTGAGCAGAATGACAGTAATCGACAAAGAAAATGCATCTTGGTACTTATTGGATTTATCAGCAAACACCTTTATGTTGCATCTATTTAGATAGAGTTCTTCAGAAATATTCTGATACAAGAAGTCCAGACAATCTGTGGACGGATAGCGTCGTTATTCATAACATACTCATCAAAACGTGTTATGGAAGAAAGCCGTGCAAAATGATAGCCATTACCTTGTAGTAATATTTCAAACTATAAAAGGATGACATACCAATTTTTTTTTAGTGGACATTGTTATGGGGACTGAATTAACGCTTTTGGGGTTATTTAATTTTTTCTCGCAGAGTTTGCCCTGATATAGTTATCTAACAGAAAAGCTTTTTTAACTACAAAAATAGACTCTTGATTTCCTATTGTTTAAAAACCATTATTAAGCTTTCGTATGGTTGGCATTATTGCACAGAAAAATGTGAATAATTATATCTTTGGATTTTTTAAATGAAAGGCTTCCAAAGTAAGAGCAATAGAGGAAGAGTAAGAACATACCAAAACATTAGGGTTTTCATCTTAAAAAATAAAAAGATAGCATGTGATCCTTTTATGGAACACTCCGTATCGTTAAACATTATTTTAGAACATAAATATTAAAACTGGACAACACGCAAGATTACTTCTTAATTCTTCATTGCCAGTAGCAGTGCTGTAATAATACCTCGTTACTCTATTAACACTGTAGATAATTTTTGCGTTTACAATCTAGAAAAAGTCATTACACCAACTTTATTTTGATTACAAGATTGGGGATCAAGACAAAGCTTGGCCTCGCAAATATGCTGCACAAATGACTGCTACTGTGAATAATAATGTATCATCTGCCCTCAGTCTAGTTTCGCAAGATGAAGAACTTTTCGTTCCCGGATCTCCGAAAGAATTACCAGAAAATTGCAATGGCCCAGAAACGATAACAAAAGAAGTAGTTCACTTTCACCAGAGATGATTTTAAGCAGATACACAAGCAACTTTAGATTACCAAGAAATTCGCATTTCAACTCATATCAGAAGCATGATGACGGTTTGACCAAAATTTATTGTCCGGTATAATTCTGTGCCACTACTTCCAAATTTTTAGGAAACAGACGTGATCTTCTATTAACAGAACGTTGAAATATTCCAGACAGAAATGATGAACAATAACAAATTCATTGTGTCCAAGACGTTAGGAAGGACCTTTATTACCAAAAAAACGAAATTCATTTAACAAATTAATTTTTCATTTACAAACGTATTCATCAATTTTGCCCCCTGCATCAAAACCTAGCAACTCTTACTTAACCAGTTTGACAACAAATTTTGTTGAATCAATAAAAAAATCTTCTATTCATGTTACTAAAACTTTTGTTAATCTGACAAAATATTGTGGTTATGACAGCATTGAAGATGGTCCAAATTTAAGTCTTGGAAGTTTGGATTTTCATATAACCGATCCGCTATTGCTTGGAAGAAGCCTATTCCGTTATCTTATAAATAGTGCTTTTCAGATATTTCTTGAAAAGTACATCTTTTCTACCCAGATCCTTACCAGAAACTCATTGAAGAGCTTCCGATGCCCGAAACGCTTTTTTCAGAAAATTGATAAGCTCGCCATGTTTTAATTCTTAAATTAAATAATTTTGGTCTTTCGGCTATGTGCCAAAATCAAATGCACTTTTCTTCGTTTTCTGCTAGTAGAGATTCTTGTACTGCAAAATGTACTTTTATTATCTCTAGTGCTACAGCTGAAATTCCTATCAGATATACTTAAACTTGAGCGTGCATCGTTTCCATCTTCTTTTTCTGGTTTTCTCTAATGGCAAGTGCCGTTGGGCAACTAGAAGCTTTGGCTACTTTTTACTACCGATGT
Organism: Ignelater luminosus; assembly: GCA_011009095.1. Classification (NCBI taxonomy): domain Eukaryota; kingdom Metazoa; phylum Arthropoda; class Insecta; order Coleoptera; family Elateridae; genus Ignelater; species Ignelater luminosus. Next base: position 74,329 of record VTPC01006758.1, on the reverse strand, counting down.
TCCCTTTTTTGGTTCTGACTTTCAATTTCTTTTGGCTTTACTAAAAACTAAAGAAGCATTCCTTAACCTTCAACGGACGGGCCTCGTAAAATTACGTAACAGTCCAACTGGGGTCCAGTCGGAGCCCATGACAGAATATTAGCAATTTGTTGCTCGTACTTGAGATATTAATTGTCTAAGAATTAAAGACAAAAAGATTGAGAAATAGCAAAAAAGCATCTTCTATACTTGAAATGCCTGAGCTATAAGCTGTAAGTCTGAGTTCCGTTTTCCGGATGTTGGTTTTTTGGTAATTTAGCTCATACGTCTATTGGTATTTTGGATCATTTGGTTCTATCTTTTGCCAAATATTGTAAAAAACCTTCAGCGTGACTGCTGGATTCTGCAATGTCTTCAACCTCGGCACTCGTCTCCTGATTAACGACAATACATCATCCTCTTCATCTATTTTAGACACGATATCGACTTCTTCTATATCACTTGCATCCACTTCTTATTTTCAAGTAAATACAGCAGTTCCTCTTCTGTACGGGGCTTATTATCAAAAAGTGTTACAGTACTCATCTTGAAGGGTACAATACGGGCAACTAACAAAAACTGAGTGCATTTTGCACATTCACCCTTAAAATAATAGTACGGGGAATCATCTACCTACTAAAGAAATTTGAAATACGTTTAGTAAAATAGAAAACGGCAAGCTACAGACATTACTGGAGAACTCCCCTGCTTGAATGGAAATAATTAGGACACATTTTGTACCGTAAAAGACGAACTGGGGTCTAGGCGGACCCCAGGTTGAAGAAAATAGTATAAATTTTAAAAAAACAAACATTTATTTAAATAATATATTAAACAGGTGCAGAAAATTACAAAAAAAAGATAGGTGACCGCACAATATACAAAATTTAAAATCAAAAAAGTTATTTCAAAAAATCGTGCCGTCAGTCGTTTGAAGGTTAAATCTACAATCATACAGTGTATTTAATAGAAAATTACTACCAAAAAGTCCAGTTAATAATTTTATAGGGGTAGCCATCTTAATAGTTAGTACGAAGGTGTTTTTGAAATTAAGCAAAACAAGTTTTAAGCTTTCAGTATGTTGTGAAAACGAAAGAAGACTCACAGAATTTTAATCTTCTTTTAGTAGGTAAGCTTCTCAGAGACTAGAAGCTCGGTTTGACCAAGAACGACAATTTTAAGAAAGGATGGTAGAAGAAGCAATAAAATAGTCTGGCATTCACAGATATTGTTAAAGAAAATCACGAAAAATCTTAATGACAGTCAGTAGACCAACCATAAAACCAACGTATGATCATCATAACTATATTTTGTGAGAATGGGTGCCGTTTAAAGATTTAGCTGATTTTAACCTTCTTGTTCTGTAGAGTACTCGATCGTTTTTTAAATTTTTGCAACTCTTGGTGATTACTACATACTGCAGGTTTTCCATTGGACCTTCATCGGAAATAGATCATGATGCAAAACGGTTCGTGGTAACAGTAAATCTAAAAACAAGTCTTTGCTCCCATCCACTTTTGATGATAAATATATGTTTTGAATCAAAAATATAATGTAATTTTATACATTTTTTTTTATTCTAGAGGTCTGTTAGATAGCAGATAGACACCAAAATATGTTACGTTTTGTAATCGTCTCTGATGAAATTGCCTTCGAAGAATTATTTCTGTTCCTGAGGAGAATTTCTTCACTTATAGGGTAGGTGTACTTTTCGCCAATAGTCATAGAGACATTTCCGTAGGTCTTCCCACAAGGTAGTTTTTGAAAGCGCTGTATATATTTTGCGAAAGATATTTTAAGTTTTACATATGATTTTCCCCTTTCCATTATTCAAAACAGTACTGGAACTCGTTTTTTGCCAGCCGCCCTTACAATAATTTTACCGTCTTTTTGTTAACTTTGAAAACCGATTTTTTTGAGCACAGACTTTACTTTAGCAAAAAAGTAAATGCTGCGTAGGGCCAAATATGCAAATATGGAGGTTGATCAATTAATGTAGTGTAGATTTGTAGATTCGTCCTCTCAATCTCTAAAATATGCTTGTAATTCTGGTACCCAATGTACTTTCAATGTATGGATTATTTTTTTGTTTCGGGATCGTACTGGAAGATTCAGGTTTCATGGCAAGTTATAACATTTTTTGGCTATGAGTGAGAAGTCTTGCCTGAAGGTTTCTTCATCGATATCTATCATTTTTGCAATGATTCTAACATTTGACCAACGACCCTTTCAAACAATTTTGTTGATTTATTGAAGTTTTTATTTGTTCTGAAAGTTGAAGGCAACCAAGACTGTGTTTGCAATTCTAAAGCTTGGTAGAAAGTCTCAAACATCCTGTTTTTAATAGTTTCCTGGTGTACCATACCGTCAAGATATTTTTCCGGTTCTTTCTCTTTGAGCGCTATTGGAAGGTTGCTGCTATTGGTGATGTTCGACTAAATTAAATATTATTCTGTGTTGTACTAAACTTTATTTTATATTTTTCCAAGTATTTGCCTTAATTGTTTCCCAAAGGTTTAGATGTATAACTGAAAGGAAATAGTTGGCATGAAACTCCTTTTCGTGTCCACTTTAGTTTCTGTTAAAAATCCTTTCTGTCAATTTTTTTCTGGTCATGATGAATTTTCTTCTTTCGAATTTACAAAATTGTACTTTTCAAAAACGACTTGATGTAAAAATTAATTCTAACTACTGTTGCCAAGTATTTTAAAATTAGATCGGATTTTTACCTTGATGCACACTTAAATGAGTTCAATTTAACTCTCCTTATAGCATGCAATATTTTGCTGATGGTAATGACTTTTATTTTGGATTTTTCTGTGCTTTCTTGAAAAGCTTCTCTTAGAACCGCATCATTGAGTAGATTATTGAGATCTATGCAATCTTTGATTTCCTAAATCGGTTATTATATTATTTTATGAGGCTTTAAAACAAAAATGGTTTTTTACTGCCAAATCATCTTTATTTTCTTTATTACTATTACATCAGAAAGAGAATGATCTGACAACGCGACAAACTTGAATAGATCTCGAACCAGACAATGCCAACGTGATGTAATAAATAAATTAACATTAGAAATGCAGTATTTATAACTTAAAACTTCTATTCCCTTCCGGTTCTATTTTAAACAAAAGTATGCATTACTTCTTAGTCAAGATATGATCTCAAAGTTATATCATGTTAAAATACCTTTCTGGCTACCAAGCAACTGCGATAAAATAACACTCTTTTCCTATCTTGTACTGTTTAATTGTACCGGAAATTTTAAGTTTGACGATTTGTTAAAAATGTGCAGTCGGTTTCTATTAAAATTAACTAGATCCGAGAGAGTCCGAGTAAATTCCATTTTAGTTTGTTATCGAATGCAATAATAATGCAATCTGCAACTTGCTCCCGTCAAATTAATGACTAACATCATGGTCTATGACACCGCGATTATTTTAGCCGAATATCTGTCAAGAGCAAATGCAAAATTACAATGAGCGAATACTAGTATGTAATTCAAATTTGAAACATTGCACCACGATACGTAATGCAATTTCTGTCTGTTGCTAACTTAAATAAAAATTAGATTTTTAACCTTGATGATCTAGGAGTTCTTCAAATTGAAAACTGAAGAATTTTCTTGTTTACCATTTTAATCAATAAGTAGCCAAATTTTCTAAATTATGTTGTTATTAATTATTATTATAATTATAATAAGAATTTGTGTTATAAATATGTAACATATACACAAAAAAATTATGCAGAGAGAGCGCGTGTTTTTTAAATTTACATCACGAGTTGCAGGCGTAACGAAAAACTTATGACTTAAACATGAAACCAGCCTTAACACAATGTAATTTATTTTGATAAGCATTCATTTTGTGCTTAACAAAATGGCACGATTTAAATGAGTGAACATAAAGATTGCTTAATTTACACACACCACATATATGAAAATTTAAATCATCATTACATTAATCATCTTCAGTTCCGTTATATTTTAAGAAAAATTATTTCTTTTAGTTTAAAAGACCCAGTCAATTCTCACACGGGACACCACCTTTAAAGGGCCCTCCCTTTTTAAAAACACTTCCCACGCTGACTATACTGAAATTACATCTCATTGCGTTCGTAGTAAAAAGATAACGACGGACCTTACTAGTTTCCCCTATGCATATTTTTCCTATTGTTGTATTGTTGGCGGGAACTGGAAGTTTGCGGGGAACCCGGAACTACCAGGTGTTAAAATCAGCTGATGTGTCGGATTTTTCTTACCTGGAGGGCGAGGGATGTTACGATGACATACTGTGACGTAAGTTTTGTTATTTAAGAGGGTTGGGGTGACACAAGTGATTTAATAATAAAAGTTTACCCCAATATTTAGATACTGACGGCGTCTTTTTGCGTTCTAAACAAAATCTCCTACATGATGGATTTTGGATTTTGCTTCAATTAAATGCCAACAGAAAAAAATTAGAAAATATTAAAAGTCATATTTTAACTGTATTATTTTGGAAAAATAAGACAAACTTCAAACAAGCATTTTTAATAAAGGACAGCCATTCTTGGTAAATGGTTCACATGTAGAGAATACCATAATGAAGTTAGTTATGTACAAATATCTCAATCATTAAATAATATCCATCAAATAGGCATGGCATAGGCTTGTGATGTCCAAAAAACATTCTGCAATTACTAACACGCTGATGTAAAATTGAGAATACAGATTAGAGTGTTTCACCTAGATCTTAGGGCTTTAATCAAGTTTTTCGTTTAGCCCAGATCAAATTTCTGTTATGTTTTATAATAGAAAAGATAAGCGCAAATAATAAACACAAATTATAAATCTCAATGTCACGCTTTTTCAAAAGAAAAGAGGAATTAAAATTTTGTATTTTGGCACAAACTTCACATGGTTGGCCATAAATATTCTTGTCAATTTATCTAACTTTTAACGGCCAACCTCTAGACACTCCTTTGATTCCCATGACCTGTTTTAAGTTAAAACGACGTTTACCTTCCGCCTTTGTATTTCTTCCCCCAAAACTTGCAGATCTCCTGCCGAACATCATCAGTCTGATCCTGAAGCAGCAAACCCCGAAGAAATAGCATCCCACGAAAACGTGAAGGGTTTTCTAGATGCTGTCCCCCTCCAGCCATACCCAGACTTTAACTGTTGTCTTTCTTGTGGATACTTCCCCAGCTTTTGGAAAGAGGCAACTGTCTCCAGTAAATCTACTACAGATCGTATTTCTCGCCTCCACACCCACGTCTGAATTTTAATAGCTGCATAATGGTCAAGATTTTGACATCAAGTAGACTTTTGATAAGATCAGGCACGAAAGGCATCTTGATAAACTTTGATTTGCCAAGATCCCTGCTCTCTTTGGTTAGATAATTAGCAGTTTTCTGTTTGCCCATCAACATTGCTTGCGTTTTGTTTACAGTGCACATTATTTTACCCTTCTGTATATCTTCTTCGGTCCCAATATTTCTTGATGACACAGATGTCGACCTTTGTAATTCACCAACGATGCTATTTTCTAGGTAAAATTCTGCAGTTCTACCGAGGCATTCAGAATTCTAACATTCAAAGTAAGACGTTTGGAAACTTAATTTCCAATGTGGAAAATTACACTAAACCCGCAAAAGATTCACATGGCTCTATAAGGGCTTAGGCCTCCAACTTTTGCCACCTAAATATAATTAAAAATAAATTTGAAAGGGTTTGGTTAATAGATTTTGAAAATCAGAATCTTTTTCCTGGCCATCAAACTAAATTTCATTCTGGTAAATTCACTATAAGCCGCATCTTTCGTTCCAAACTGACGCTAGTGTAACTCTGAATTTCAAAAGCAGTGTAATGATTATGTTTTTTGACATCTAGTAGACTTTCGAGAAGGTCTGGCACGAGACGTTTCTTCACAAGCTTTGACTGCTGAAATTCCTACTCTTTTTGTCCGGATAATTGACAACTTTCTGTTTGTCCGCCAACATCTTTATCCAAAGTGTACATCCTTTTGCCTTTCTGTTTATCTTTTTATGCCACAATATGCCTTAGCCTAAAGACCAACAATTGGGTATCAAGTATCAAAAATTTTGACGTCCCAACTAGAGCGGCTGAAAAATTGGTTTCCAACGTGAAGAATTAGACTAAACCCACAAAAGATTTACTTTACCGTCTGGGTACTTACATCTTCAGCTTTCATTATCTGTGATCTACTTTCTTATTATTTGCAATCTCATACTGAGGTAAAGCAACGAGCCGAAGCACTGTCACAGGCTTGCTCTTCAGACTTAGCGGTGGCGTTTCAAACTGCCATCCCCAGAGATTGTTATATACTTACAAAACTTTCATTCCACGATCTGTTCTTGATTTGTCATTTTCACCACATTGCGATAAGTGGAGACTCAGAGAAGAAAAAAGCCATCTGCTAGATGCTCTGTTTGGATAGTCGTCGCTTCTTTTATTCAGAGGAAGGGCGGAAATCTTACTTGACTACCGAGTTGGTAGACATCTGTATATACTTAGATAATCCTCTACGATTCGGTCTGATACACTTCTCCAGCCCAAAGAGTCTGACAGTGCTATCAATTTAGACCCACAGGCCATTCACCTCGAAAATCATATTGCTATCTCTTTACAAAAATGTATCATAAACATCTGCAGTCTGGAGTTCAGGATGGACAAACTTGGCCCCCGGAGTTCATACTAATCTTCGAGCAGAAATCTAGGCAAACAATTTAGTTCTGACTTCTAACTGTAGAATATACGGATGTTTAGTTATTGAACAAGCCAATTTGGCTGCAGGGATCAAGTTTGACCATCCCTGATGTAAATAGTTGGTGTAATTTTGCAACGTCTGCATCGATGGTCTCAGCTTGATATGAAGTGACTTCTATACAAACAATACGTTAGAAAAGATATTCAATACTGATCTTGCAGGTTGAAGCTAAATATTTTCAGTTTTTATTTGTTCAAGTATGTGCCTCTGTATCGTAGTATTTAATCAGTTACATCAGTGACGCCATGTTTGCGTTTGGAAGGTTCGGGGTTTAAACTGCAAGTCGATTATTCTCACTTAGATTTTTTCGTGTTTCTTTTAGTGACACAGGATACAAAATCAAGAGCGCCTTTCTTATACTTTATTACCTCATAACCATAACTTCGTTTTTGCGTCCCCTCTAATTTCGTCAGCACAGTGCGAGCATGGCCGCGAACTAATACTGCGCCGGAAAGCTCCGTTGCAATGTTTGCAACTCTGACTAAAGAGGAGTTGTTTTTAAAACAGCCATTGCGTAAAGATTTCCAGAAAAAGAATTCTTGAAATAAATAAAACAAGAAAGGAAAACAAGCAACCTTTTTCATTTATAATAAAAGTTCAATTTTTGTAACATATGAAAGACGAACTTTACGTTAAAGGATTTAAAACGTCAGTTTTTCAATGCTAATGAAAATAAGACCATGCCATTTGAAAACAGTTTTTATTGAAGTGGGTATCATAAAAATGAGTCTTATGTTATATAATAATTAAAATCATGACGGTTACAGTCGATCATTACAAGATGAAGTGATGACAAACCACAGACATTTATAGCACTCCAACAAATGTTATTAGAAATGTGTTTGAAAATTCTAAAATGACTATTTAGTATTTAGAGAAGAGACATTTTTATGTTCGAATAGCAACAGAATAGATACTAGGCACGTTTATAAAGACCTTGAATGTAATTTATCTACGGTGTCTTTTGAATAAATATTCCCAACGGTGCAGCTTTCACAGACAATTTATATTAATTAAATATGAAATATCAAAACTTCTATTGCGTGCAATCACTTCAACACATTACATGAAAATTGAACATTACTGAAAAATAAAATTAATCTAACATTAATATCACTTTGCTTCTAATGCAATTAATTGGGTTTTATTAAATATTACACAGTCCTAAAAATAAGTTAACCTCTATTTGAAATTGCATGGCCAAGTACCTACTCCCAAAGGCCTACACGTTCATAAAACTATCATTTTACTGTTTCATTTTCAGTAAACTAATTAACCTTCTTTGGTCAACTCCCACATATTGCATGAAAACGTGTCGTCTCTATTTTTTCTTCAAAGTTACAAGGTGTGGAATTCGCCAATTCCTTAATTGTAACATATCCTTTCGATCGATACTTCTCTCTCATTTTATACTGGGATACCCTTTTTTCTTCCTCTAAGCAAATCCCCGACTGTAACATTTTTTGCACATTTTTCATTATTTAAATTTAAAATAAAGTTCAAAGATCAAATTTTGTGACGTCAATGTTCGTGGTGTGGTGTTTCATTATTGATATTTTAAATTGTTCAATAAACGTTCCAGACTTTAAAATCATTTATGCTTTTAGATTCATTGTGTGTGTGAACGTCTACTAATGGGATGTCAGACCGTTCAACTAAATCTCACTTGTTAAAAGTGGGTGGTTGAGTTATTTTATTGATTTGACCATCGGGTCAATTGACATTCTAACACACATATTATTTATTACATATAGTATATTGCAAATTAAATCACATAATATGCATGTGTGTGTCCAATTATTTATTATTATTACCGAGTATACTTTGTAATAGTTAGTACTGTAAGTCTGAATAGTTAGTACGTATAGTACTTGTTTGATATTAAAAGCTTTTCATTTTAGTTTCTTTACCTTTTACCTTTTGGATTTGAAATCATATTAAAAGGAATGTAAACGCGAGTTTCTTTTTATCTTTAAAATATACCAAGCTATCTATCTAACATTGTTGCAATTCTAATTTGTAACTTAAGTGCGATATCGGAATATTGAATCTTGTGGGAAGTAAGAGACATTAAATAGTAGAAATATCTACGATTCTATTAGCAATATCATTTCCGTGCATGAATCACATTTTGCCATTTCATTGTTTACAGGTGCGTATATCACATTTAACGACTGTAGGATCAAAATTTATTAATATGCTTGAAGTTTGTTAAAATCCCCGTTGGGGTCGGGAAAGTATACGTTGTAGATCTGAAGATAGGAACGTGGACGTTTGGTGCTGATCAAACCTATCGAGAACTTTTCTATTTAGTTATTTTGTTTGTTGGCGTTGAATTATTCACTGTTATTGGAGAAAAAATAAGATAAAAAAGGCATTGTCGCTTGAACAAAACCAGATCTTAAACAAAAGTATCTTTGGCAAAAGCAAATAAATCAAAGCAAAATTTTTTTAAAAATCCAAAACGATGTAGCGTTGGAGAGATGACCGTCCTCTCGATCAAAATCAGAAATTGAGAAGATCACGTCAAAATCTGAGTCTCTTGCATGTCCTTGATTTTAGAAATTGCAACGCCAAAAACACTATGTCTTTTTAACACTATTGGAATGCAGTCACAAACAGCATGTGTGAAGGTCTTGTCTTCTCAGTTCTCTGCACTGTCTGCAATAATTATATGCTGATTTTCTTTGAGATAGTAATGATTGGGATACTATTGCGTATGTACTCAGGAAAAAAATTTCATCATATAATGTGGAAAACCCTTCTTGCCACTACCTTCGCCATAATATGCAGACCCAGAAAATCTTCTAGAATGGTAATAAAAAAAGTACACGTAGCCCCTATAATATCTAAGCGAGAGAGCTGCGTTTGTTTTACTCGTGGCAGCACAGCTGAGAAAGTGCAGTTTATGTATGATTGTTTGCTCCCTTAGAACTTTAAAACACTACAAAATCCAAATCTCTACACAAGTATGTACATTTAGTATGTTCTTTTTTATATAGGAGATAGTCTTCAATCCGTCTCTTACCGTGGTCAACATACTCAAGCGGTAACTTGATGGCATAGGCAAAAAAGATGATCCACATTGCCTGCTCTGTTCTTTGCCCAGTTGAAAATGAGCCCTTACATCGTATCTACGGCTATAGAGATTATAGACACCAACGCCCCCAACTCCAGTTTATCATCCCTGACTGACCCATACCGCCCGAAAAACTCAAACGACTTATCTTCAAGAAGGTTATTGTTGCAGTCAAAGCTTTAGAGAGGTCCGCGATCTCACAGTTGTAAAGAAATTTAATACACTTCCAAAGATAACTCTGCCTATAAAAAAGAAAGTGAAGTGACATTACTGAGAGTATTCAGAACTAAAATAACAACCTAGGTTAAGTATGTAAATTAATAAATAAAAGCCATGTAATGTATGTAATTGCAATAAAGTACCCTTTGGGCTTTTTTTTT
>VTPC01006758.1:22131-54082 GCA_011009095.1 Ignelater luminosus | reverse complement strand
TTTTTAATCGTATTGTACCAATTAAAGAGATTTAATCAATATTATTATTGGTATAGGACATGGCAACAAGTCATTACCACTATTAGTAATTCCAGCATTTAACAATTAATTGAATATGAGTAATTGGAATTTTTGTCCAGCAGTAAGTTTATAATGAAGCGCATAACTTGTCAAACAAAAAGCAAATGGCACACGTGATTTGGGATGTCTATAGTTCTTTAAAACTCCATCAAACCATGCAGAACGAGTGAACAATAACTTATGGTAATAAGTGAATTATATTTGATAAAACAGGAAAGGGATCTCTACAAAGGGTTAGGGATATTGAACAACTATTAAAAGAAGTATTTAAATATAATTAAAGTTAGAATATGGTAGATATCTGAGAAGAAACAAAGAAGACTCAATCTAGCAATTGTTTCAGTATTAAACTATATTTCGATTTACGCAAATCATCCCTACAGTGTTTTAACAACAGTAACCACCTTTCAGAAAACATTCCTGAAGTTAGACATCAATATTGTAGGAGTATTATGTAAATAATTAATATTCAAATATAAAACAATTAAAACAGAGCTTTTAAGGGTGTGGTACGCCCCACTACGGGTTACGCCTTCAACCATCGGGACAGGGTGTTTACCCCCACACGCGGGTTAAAGTGTAAAACAGCCTGTGACCTGCGACGGAATGCACTTACTTGCATTGCATCATCGCGAGAAATCTGACGTACCTTCGGTTTTGATTGCTAAGCGTTTCGCACCCGCGTCTTTTGAACTGTCGTCGTCGTGGTCACGCATCCACCTACCCTTTTAAATAAAATTCATGAAAATTTATCATTTTGGCAGTTACGGCTTGAGTTTAATTTTAAAAATAGTAAAAGTGTGGTTGGTTTTTATTATTTCCTTATAATTTAAAATTACAAAGAGGCAATAAAATAAAACAGTGAAACTTTTTCAAGTGCCGCAACGTACATAAAACAAACTTAAGAGTGGCGCCGCAATAACAAGGTGAGTCAACAACTATCTTTAATCTACATCTTCTTGTATTTAATTACATCTCTCGCGCAACAGTTTTAATTATCGGTACGAATCTAGAATGCGAGGGAGATCAATTCTTTGATAGTCCAAAAGATGCCCACATCGTAACTTGGAAAGAATTCATTAAAAAGCCCTTATAGAAGTCAATAATCTCTTAAAATTAGCTTCAAATTTCTATTTTTAAATTAATAATAATTTGATAAAATATTATTCACGCAGAGTATTCACTAAAATTTAAAAATGAGGAGGGGTCAAGTGATTTGAGACGTAAATCCAAACGTAGCTGTTTACGTAAATCACGACAATGTTTTGATAAATGCTTAGTAAATGAAAAGTGATAGATGAAAGAAAGAAATTAATTGATGTGATCTCTGAGTAAAATGGTACGTTATTTTTCAGATTTTATAGTATAATTATGGCGCAATTAATTCGGGTAGCATTTATCCAAAAAAATGAAAAAGAAAGTTTGCTATCGTACCACTTCTTTATTGATTTTTGATGGTTGTGAAATAAAAACCCATACTTAATAAGAAATTCCCAAATAAATTCTCTGAACACGATTACAACAATCCACTTTAATGTTTTGTTTTTTCAGCCATTAAGTTTCCTTTTAAATGGATTGTTACTTATGCCATTAAATTAATCACTCACAGAACTTTCTCTTGATCAAGAAGATAAAAATTTATTTAAATTATCTCGAAACACAAAATGACATTATTTATTGCAGTGATTGGCGTTTTTGTCTAGACGATACGGAAAATAATTATTTTTTGTCTCTTTTATTATATTTTAAAAGATGATTTTCTTATAGTCCCCTTTCATAATTTATTTAAAATAAAAAATTATTAAGCGTCGAACTTCTTTAATTACTGTTACACAATTTTTGCTTTATCTTCTTTAAGAGTAAATTTTTCTTAGTCACAGGGAAAAAGTGTTCCAAAAAAATTTTTTGTTGATGCGTATCGTGTATTTTCTGCCAAATTCCAATTTTTTATAACTCGACTAACTATTCAACGTCTTATTTTGGACAACTCCGCGTCCCATGCCCTACCAGCTTTTACACTATTATATCATCGTCACATGCTAGAGAGCTGGAAAATGTTTTGATTAACAAACAAAAGCAAGTCGTAGACGAATGTTAGCTTTGTATATTATCTTCGAGTGCCTACAGCTAAATTTTGAGCAATATGTTAGTGTACAGAGTATGCGATCTGATTTTTAGAAACAAATTCGTTAGTGAAAACAAAAGATTATTATCTTCTTTTGTTTTTGTGATATACCTAGTCTCTTATAATATGTCTTATATTGTGCTTACTTGAACAGGCACGGGAAAGTGTAAGAGACATCCATAGTTGAAAATAACTTCTTTAAGTGTAGCTAAATACCATTTGTTGCTTTGTTTTTATTATAATTTGTCAATATAAATGCCAAAGTCAAATTTGAAATATTATTGCTTATTAATTATTACCTTGTTTGCTGATGCTAAAACGGTTCGTGTTTTTACTATAGACGTAACGTAATGCAAAATAGCATGGACATAGCCAGCAAGGCCCAAAATTGACAATTTACTTCAACAAGCTTCAGAAATAAATATAAATTAGAATACCAAGATCTCTATTCAAATACTTCTATCAAAAATAGCAATCCCATGACCTAGTCCAGTATCGTTAAATAAATTTAGACTTCTTTCATGATCTTTAGACAAGTATCTTTTTGACTAATTTGTATTAACAAGTCTTATTACTTCAAATCTATAGGAGGGTCAAGGGCACATGCCCGACATTGATGACAATTTTGTTTTTGTACAAGAAAATAAAAAAATTAAATACCAGTATCAAGCTAAATAGTCTTAAATACCGATTACGAAAAACAATTAACAAAGTCTTTAAGAAAGAATGTTTACTGTCTTATGTTATTACAGAAGTGTTGCCCTGTGACCACTTTATTAAAATCTTTAATTAATTACATTCAGCAATTTGTTAATTATCTAGTTGTCACTGAAAGTGACAATGGGCAAAGTTTTGCCATCGTTTATGTACTAAATGTTCGTAACTTAAAATCTCTGTACGCTTGAGAAGAAGGGAGGGTAAAACCTTACTATTGGGTGTTACATATGATTTAGAAAAAGGCAAAAGGCGTCATTAACTAGCAAATGTGACTAGGTGAGTGGCAAAAGTTGATTGCTACACACCAGAGGTGAGCAAAAACAATTGACAGAAAACAGCTGTTCAAAAGCAGTTGATCGAAAATTGCTCGATTGCAAAACGTTTTACATGTTAAGATTAAGATCACACTATACAAATATTCTAGTGGCTTCGTCTTGTCTGTACGTAATGGTCTTCACTGATGTATTGAGTGACTTCCAGTTTTTTCAGAGCAACCTTTTTCAAAAATATGAATAACTTACCAAATACTTGAAACACTTGGTTTTCGAGACTTAGCCAGGAGAGTTTTAAAGGTGTTGCACTACACTACCATCTGCACTGTTATTGGGAAAGACAAACCATCCATTACAGAGTCATGTTGATTCTGGGGGTTAATTAATTCTTTCGGTTGCTCTGTCATCCCACAAAGAAGTCTATTTCAGTTTTCTCTTGTGTTCCCATAGGTGAAGGGTAAAGGTGACTTGGCGGAAGATGAAGTCTAAGTTTGAACATTAGAGTTGGCTTGGGGGGAGGGCAAAACCCGACTGTAGGACATTGCAAATTACTTTAGTAGAAAATAAAAAGCATTAGCTACTCACTACAGGTGAGGGCAAAACCCGAGTATCATACAGTAGAAGGTGGAGAACGAAGCCTGACAGTTAGGCACTGCCGGTGAAGGATAATGGAAGTGACTTGGTGAAAGTCGAGATCCGAACTTTAGCCACTACAGTTGGGTTGGTAAAAGCCAAAGGCTTAATGGAAGTAAATAATGGACAATTAACCACTTTAAGTAGGTTAGCGATTGACAAAATCAGACAGGCAACCAACGTGGTTTGCTTGCCCAGTGTTTAGTAATCAGCTGTAATTTAAAGAAAGGCAAAGTCTAACTGCTAAACATTTCTTGGTAAAAGAGGAGAAGTAGCTTGGAGAAGAGCAAAGCCTGAACTCTAGTCACTACATGTGGGTTGACAAAGGCAACATTCCGTCCGTCAACACTGTAGGTGAGTTGATGAAAGGCAAAGTCCGACTGTATGACAAAATTAGTGTCCATTAAACAATTTTTATCAAGGTCTCTTCTAGATCTCAACATTTCAACGCATGCGGATCTAATTGTTAAAATAATCAATTTTTTTCCATTCAAAATCGGGACACGTTGCACCAGGTACTAGACGATAGCTCTGTAATTCGCAACTTGTTCAATTCACAGGTTCACTTTGAAAACTGGAGCAAAATTCCGGGCACCTCTAGAGTTGATAGAACTATAGTAGACCTTGTAAGTGGTAAAAAAATCAACGTTGGTTGAACAAGAAGAAAGTTGTCTTTGGTGTAGATCAGCTTGTTGGTGTTTTCGTGTTGTCTTGATCCCATGGCTTTGATACCAGATTCTAAAAAAACGTTCCCAATTCCAAGTTGGAACTCGTCGTTTCGCTCTTTGCGGGCCTATTTACACTATAATATATTTGCAGCAGATGTCATCACCGCTAGACTGTCTGCCCCCATTTTTGCTTTCTTCATGAAATTATCAAATACTACTAGCGATTTCAAGCAGCTTTCCCTGATTTAACTGATTTCGTATCTTTTTTGTGTATTGGCCTAAAAACAGTTCGTTCAACATAGAAAACAGTCACCCTTGATTTCCGTAAGCTGTAGCCGCTACTTCGCGGATTGCGACTAAACCCGCATTCAGCCAGCCATGTCTGAGCAGCGCGTCATAAAATAGATTACATATGAATGGAAAATTGCACTTGTCTTTCATTTAAGGGCATAATAAAAGTAGAAAATCAGTACAGTCTACTCAGAAATCAGTAGCGTTCTGGAAAAACTAATTCGAATGGTCGTATCAAAGAATTATTCAACATGCAACCTTTTGATTAGTTACTGATGTTTGAAACAATTACAAAATAAATAATTATTACTATTATTAAGGTCAAAATGAATAGAAATAATATGAAGCAATTCGTCCATCCTAACCTAAAAATTATAACTGCTTATTTGAATTGATTGTTTCTTGTGAATTAATTTACTCCGAATTATTTAAGAGATTACAAAATGCAAAAACCATCAATCGATTATACCGAATGATTGATTAAAATTCAATAAAACGTGTAACTCACTTTATAAACTAAATAAAGAAAAGTAGCTCGAAGCTGTATGAGCGAGATGCCAGACGGTTATTATTGGTTTATTGAGATAATTTCAAGTTGTAGGCTCGTGGAATGTATGGAATTGTCGTCTTTATCAATTACCATATATTAAAATTATTATAAAAAAAAGTTTTTTCTCTGGAGGACTCTGTAATTTCTTATATTTACATAATTATACGTATACGCAGCTGCAAATTCCATCAAAAACACCTACAACATGTGATTATTTTGTAATTCGACTACCTACATGGATTTTAATTAAATGTTGTTAGAATTTTGGTTATGTTTATTAATTATGTCCATCCTATTATTCAACTTATTCTTATTAGAATGCATAACCTATAATTTTAATTATTAATAATTCTTTCTTTGCTTTAAGTCAACAACAGCTGCTTGAAATATTTACCCTCTTGCAGTTTATCGACTTTTCTGATGATAAAAATTAATTACATTTCGCGCTTGTAACACTTTTAGGGATTAAATGGTTATTAATAAAGATTGGTGTAATTAATTTTGTTATTTATGGAGTTTATGTTGATTAGTCATGTTATTATTTTCACTTTATTTATTAAATTAGCTTTCATTTTTCATCGCTTCATCATTAATAATAAATGTGGATTTTTCCAGCTTTTACTCAATTTTAATATTCTGGTATTAACTCACTTTTCTAATATTCTCAAACAATTGAACTTTTAAAGAAAAAGAAAGAAATCTTGTCAGAGCATCATCGAACAGCTTCTCCAGAAGCCACGCGTGATTCTCTTGACCCGAGAAGCGAGCAATGCCGTAAACCGGTCGCCTCCCGCAGTCGAGCAACAGGTGGATGGCACCTTTTATCATCTCCTTCTAACATTCAAGTTTAACATTTGTTTCATCTTTATTTTCAAGTTTGCTAGACTTACTTATACATACAAAACACACAGACGCATGCATACGTACACACTTAGCACAAGCGTGCTCCACTCGACTATTTGCATAATTTTAATCTACCTAATTTGCGAAAAACCAATGCTTCATACACTTGAACGCGCGCTTTGTTCGAAATTCCTTTTTTCAGACTTCTTTAAGCGAGAATTTCTCTGACATTTAAACGAATGCTAATTTTAAGAGTAGAATTTCACACGCATATCTGTAATAGTGTTTGCGAGTACATTAATTAAGATGTAAGAAGCTTTATGTCTTTCTGGCCGGTTTGTCACGGTTTTTATTTAATAAAAAAAAAGGTAATAAGATATTTCGTTTTATCTTTTTGCATTTTGCAAGTTTTCTACGCAATTATGTTACTTGGTAATAAGACCAATGATATATTCAGGATTATAAAGTTTTGTTGTGTGTTGTTACTTTCATTAGATAATTAATAGAAGTTTGTATTAATTTCAAGAATTAATATTGTAGTAAATAGGGTGGTACTACCAGTTCTAAATATATGCATCACTAGACGCTCTATTAAATAAATAGAACCTGCATCAGGACATTTTATAATTTATTATAATAAAGTAAGTGTGTTTTACATTTTGGTAATCTTAAAATCGAGATCTTGCAAACAAAATTATTTTCTTCAACAGCTCCCTGAGTTCTATTGTGTTTTCTATTTGGTGACCGATTGCTTTGATCATATGAGCCACTCAGATTTTGGGATTCCGGACTTCTTTCTACCACCAACCTCATGTGTTCATGCTTCAAATTTAAAATCAAAAGTTTCGCTGACTAAAAAGATCTACACAATAACTTATTCTCAAAAGTAACATGCTTGAAACTTCCAAATAGACTGCAAAAGACTGGATTTAGGTATTTGCCAAAGCAATTTGAAATCATCACCTTAGAACGAGGGTAAAACATTTTGCCATGGTTAGATAATGTGTACCTTACTGCTCGCAAACGAGCCCTTTAGATAGACACCACTTTTTGGATTGTTTCTAGCTCGCTTGTTTGCTTGGTATTTGTAGATCAATACGTTGATAATGTCAAATCAGTGCTAATGTTTAGTTCTTAAGTATCGTCCATTATTTGCCTAAAAGCATCCAAAAACTACCGATTTTCAAACCTTGGTCAGCCGCTTTTGAGCTATGCCATTCTGCGTAGAATCTAGAGCAAGATTTCAAGAAAGACAGCAAAAATTGCTTTACAATTAAAGAGTCTCAGAAAGGATCATTGTGCGTATTTCTTAATTTTTAGGGGTCTTCTTTTCCAAAACCAACTGAGCCAAAATATTTTACTGTATTGAAAATCTAGAAAAATAACCTCGACAGTGCTTTGTTTAGATATTTACAAGGTACTAAATAAATCCTTTTAGATTTAACTCTGCAATTGCAACCTCACTGCGTTCATTGTTGTACCTACAATAGATCCTTTTCTAGGTACCTCTGATTACGGTGAATATCTCGTTGCATCACAGTTCTGTTGTAACAAGAAGATTCCTGAGGTCCCTGATTCATTTTATATTTTATCTGCCGTGCAGATCTAGGAAAAATATAGATACCAAGATTCTGCTTTGCAAATTAAGATTATAATTTCAAAATTAATTTTCTTAAAGTTCTGAAGACAATCAACAGCAAAAGATCACTGTGGGATATGCTAAAATAATAGTTCTGTTTCAAGCTCGTATATAAAATAAAAAAGGCAAAGATAAAGCAAGTCTGTTATTCCTTAACAACATCTTTGACTTCACTATCATTTAACCAAGCCCAATTCACTGGATAAGGCTGCCCAGTGAAGTGACAACGCATAAATTATTTTGTGGTTTATGGAATCTACGAAATCCCTACCGCAGGAAAGTGTGGAGTTTTTTCTCCTTACTTGGCGATCAAAACTTCCTCATGATATGGATTGTATTTTAATTTACATACAACACAGCATCTACAATAAATTTAAGTTTTCCGCGCCTGTGAGTGTTATGAAGTTGTCAACTGGCGGTCTTTCGAGGTTGCAGCTTTGCCACTGCAGTTTATGAGAACATCTTTTCTCTCTGTAATTTAGTAGTTTATGGTACTTTGAGAATGAATTCAAAAAGTTTCCAGTAACAATCGTAACTGAAGTAGCCCAATTTGGAGGGGAGAGGTATTTAGTACCGCTGCATAAATTGTTTTACTCACCAGTAAGCTGAGGATTTGTTCCCCTCTGTGTCATCACTGATACCTAGTCAAAATCGTTCTGCAAGCATTTCAGTAGAAGATTTACGTTTCTCTGCTGTACCCCTTAAAGATTCAATCCACCACACCGATTAAATCTGCTTCAAGTGTTCAATCTTTGAACTAGAAATCCACTCGGTAAAGCTGAGCATTTGCACTCTTCTGCTTCGTCGTCAAAGCTTGAGATTCGCTTTTCGGTTAAACCAAGGATTCAATTCTCGAATCCGCTCAAGGATTCACTTTACCACATAACATAGAATTCGCTTCAAAAATCTTAAGCATCCACTCTGCGGAATTCAAATCTATTTTAAAGTTTCAATCTACTACATCACATCCAAACCACTTCAAAAATTCAATCTTCAAATTTCCTCGAGGATTCAATTTAATTCACTTTTTAACTGTTTACTGTTTAAATCACAATTCGCTTTAAGCATTCAGTACATTCCATCTGAATCTACTGCAAGAATTCAATTAGTAATGCCAAGGATTGACGTCATCTGTTTCGTTGTTGCAGTTCGGTCAATGATTAATGCCTGTCAGAGCTTGTATGAAATCCACTGGAAGATTCAATCTACCACACCATATAGGCTGATCTACTGTATCCAAAATTCGTTTCAAGCATCCAATCTGCCACATACTATTTCACAGATTCATTTTTAAGGATTTGATTAATCGCATCTGAATACCGTTTCAAGCCTCAATTTATCACTCTTTAATGCGTTTTAATGATTTAGTCTAACATTCGGCATCGAATGCATTTCAATCTTCAAATCTGCTAGAGGATTCAATCTACTACAGCACGTTGAATCCTTAATTTTTGATTCCGTCTGCGTAAAGCTTCCAATATACCAGTTGCTGAAACTTAGGATCAAACTTAAGAATTGTTTTTTAAGCTCTCCAATTAAGCTGAGCTGCTGTATTGTCACTTGAGGATTCAATCTATTAATTTATCGCATTCGAATTCGTTTCAAGCATCCATTCTGTCGCATTCTAATCTGTTTCAAGCATTCTACAGCACCAAATCCATTTCAAGAATTCAATGTTCCCATTAATTCGACGATTCAAAATACTACATTGCATCAAATCCGCTGCAAGAACTCGATCTACCGCAACCGAATCTATTTTACCTTAAATATTCAATCTGCTGCTTTTCAACCGGTTTTAAGAATTTAATTTACTGTAGCGCATTGAATTCACTTCATGGATTCAATCCACGAATTTGCTCGAAGATTCAATCTACCACATCGCGTTGAATATTCTTCAACGGTTCAACCTTTGAATCAAAGTCGGCTTCAAGCATTCGTTACATTGTATCCGAATTAGCCTTAAGGATTCAATTGTGAAGCTCAAAATCGTTCGTCAAGCTTTTATACATTTCTGTCGTACCATCGAAGTTTGCATAGAATTTGTTTATTTTGTAGTTTCGTATCTAATTCGCTTCAAGAATTCCATTTAATGCATTCTAAATGATTACAAGACTTCAATCCACCACATTGGCATCGCATTTAATTCTGTTCAAAAGTTCAGTCTTTGAATTCTATGATGATCTTTTGTTTTTTTGTTGTACCTAACACCGTGCATACTTTAATATCTTCTTACTTCTGATTGACTGTATCAGCTATTTAGTTAAGTTTTCCCAAACTTTTTGGCCTATTCTGATACTAATGAAAGACATTTTTGCTGTTTTGTTCAACAGTTTGCTTTTATTATTTTTTTCAAAAAATAAATTATTCAAGTTTCAACAAGAAAGTGTCATTATATATAGTGATCTAGAAACCTCAATTGTTATTTCTTTCGATTTTTAGATAACAGAAAAAGCAAAGACTTGAAAATATTTAGTCTCTTCTAACTGAGATAACATGACTCACCCTGTAGCCAACTTAATATTAATATAATTCTTAGATATATAAATTATTTATGTACGGTTTATATTTTTCTGCCTATTTATTTATGCCTATAAGGCTACCTTTATGGTATAAAATCTTATTATTTAATTTTGGTAACATTGCGTGTAGAAAACAAACAATTTAAAAAACACAAACGCAATTAAAACTGAAAGGTTAATTAATGTTTTGCAGAGTTAACTTTTTTCATATATATTTATTTATATAAATTACTTTAATTATGTTTGTATTTTAATAAGCTTTTCAAATATGGAATTAGTCAGATTAAAGTCATTAGTTATATTTTCCATAAACGAATTTAGGTTAAATTTCATTGAATGTCGTATGGTTTATGTATGTAGTATGTAATACATCAATATTTTATGTTAGTACGCTTACATATATGTAAAACGTACAGTTATTTTTTAGTATAAAAACGTTAATATTCTTCTTGCCGGTTTTGTTTTAGACGTACTAAATTAATGATAAAATACAAAACGTTGACTAAAATCATTTGTTTAAAAAATAAAAGACAAAAGATTAATTGTTAAATCTTCTGTCCTTTTAACCTGGTTCGTATAAAGAATTCATGTAGATTCTCTCTTTTTTTATGCTTTTTCCCCTCTGACTGTGCAACCTTTGACTTTTATTTTTCAAGAAAAATATATAAATATTTTATATGCTTTGCTACTCATATTTTCCATTATAAATAAAAAAATAACTGTCAGAAAATCAAATCATTATATAAATTATTTTACTTAAAGAATGAATTGAATTTAAGAGAATTTTAATAATGATTACACCAACTCAAACTACTGTTACAAGCATACCAAAAGAGGAATCAAAGTTATATCATCCTTCCAACCTGTAATAAAATCCCAGTAAGTTCCCACACTTAAAACTCATTCAAACTACAGAAAAAAAACTGCAAGACATAATATAACCAGAGCTACTCGTAATGTAATCCGGATAAAATTTCATTTTCAGTAGGCACATTTTTTATGTTTAATATTGTCGGTTTTCTTAGAAATAAAAAGAAGACACCTATGGATAAGTTTTCTTTTATGAACGAAACTATACTAAAAACGCGACTCGTGTGGAGTTACGATTGATGACCAGCCTGTAGAGTTCATGTAAACAGCAGGGGTCGCGGAGGCGGCCTTGGGGAGAATTTGGTCCGCTCTCAGGGGGGCTTCCGTCAACACCCCCACATCTATCACCAAAGCTACCTCTAGAGATAAACATTACATTGCACGTTTATCATGATCATCGTAATTGAATTCTCTCTTTGATCGAAGAGAACACACTTTCATTCTTTAAATTCTTTTCTGGTTTGTTTCTCTTGTAAAAAAATTTGGAGTTAATAATTTTATTTCCAAACCGTTTAGATTTTTTTGCAAAACTAAAGTAGCTAAGATAATTTATAGGAAAGTATTAGAAGCAGCTTTAAAAAGATTATAAAATGCAAAATAAAAAATTTGTAGAAAAACATTGAGAAATGCTGGTGCTAACGTGGGAATGACAGTAACAACACTCGGCGCCACTGTTAAGATATAAGTTATTGCTATGCAAATTAGTTACGGGTATTTAATTATTAGTACTCCCGAGCACCTTTTCCGTAGGTGGACAAAATTCTTTAGTTTGTGTAGATTCCGAGTAAGTGCTTAGATATTCCTTTTTTACAACTCAATGGTATCTTTGTTGCATGCATAGTTAAAATGTTCTTTTATGACATTTAGTTCTTATAAATGTGTCTAATTTTAATGCTGATGATTTTTGAGCTTGTAACAATTTTTTGTCTAATTAATAATAATCTGCATCACCTGCTTATAAATTGAATACCCATTTCGAGCAATAAAAGACCTTGCTTTTTAGTAAAATTTAATTAAGTTTGTAGTTTCAACTTCACAACAGGCTTCAAACGCTGAGCTTTCTAAAGCAGTTAAATGAACCCATTCTGTCTAGCAAACTTTTACAGTTGCGATTTCTTCAGTCGTCATATCGTATGATGTTGACGTAATTCTTTACTAACAGAGGTATTTAGAAAATAATAAGAATTCTTGAATTATCATTGTCCACAGAGATTTCTAGAGAAACTAAACAATTTTAATTTTATGGTCTTTCAAAAACTCATCACATACACCTCTACTGTCCCTTATTAAAATTATAAATTTGTCTACAGTTATTTCAACTGACTAAATATCTTATAGGAGTATCTTCAGGAAAAAGATAAAAAATCTGCCCAAATCTTTAATTTGTATTTGACGCAGGTGTTGATACTTCTTAGAATCAATGCCAGTCAATCAACAAAGCCCTTGTGTTCACCATTTTTATCACTATTAAAATATGTTTTGATTTGTTGTGCTTAGCATATTTCATCTTGTTCATACAGACAGAGATAGAAGCTCTACAATCTAAATAGTGAATTTACCCTGTACCAATTTCATAAAATACAAACATAGTGCCCTTAAATCTTGTACCTGTGGTGTAGTAGCAATACTGGACACTGCTAGTCAGTTGCGTAGCCCAATCAACACTATTCAGCAACATACATATTGAGAAATCTTTTTATGGTCTGCCACTGTATTGGTCATTTCGAATCTTTCATTCCCAGACTGATAAAACAATCATAAACATGAGTTTTAATTTCAGAGATCTGAAACTGAAACTTGATCACGAACCACAGATTGGATCTTTTGTCTAACTAGTGAAAGATCACTTCTAATCAAATAACCTAGCAATGAAAAGTATTAAGAGTTCCTTGAGTCTCCTAATGTTACATCAGAGAAGTTAGGCACGGTTATATCTACAGCCAGAAACTTTGAAAAGACGATTGAGATACCTGGTATCGTTACCTATTACTTTTTCTCGATTTGCTGTTGTTGGCATACACTTGGGAAAAAATTAAAATAATTGAAAATAATGTTTTGTTGCCGCGGGCAGTGATTTCTATAACTGTATTTCTTTTCTTCTTAATTGCCAAAAATCGGAAAACCATAAACTAGAAACTTTGGCCCAGAATAGTGTTAGACATTGATCATGGAAAAGACCCTCTTAGCATAGCGTATACGCAGTTGAAAATGAAAATGTTTTGTAAAGCTTTGAGGACTTTGGCTAATAAATTTCTTTCGAGAAGTCCAGAACATAAACTCCTGTACTTTGTATAAAATGCTTCTTGCAATTATAAAGAAGACATGTTCACATTAATATGGAAAGGTATTTTTCTCCAGAAATCCGTACTTTTTCCAAAAGTTTTGACCGAAACAGTCTTAGTTTGTTGATTGAAATGAAAATCTAAAAACTGCCCATTTTGGAGAATATAATACTATAGCAATTATTTATGGTGATTTTAGATTTCTCATTTTTTGATTTCTTTGCGATAGCATTCAAGTAGGATAAATTAAGGCAAGTTACAAAATCTTGACCTCAGTGGAAATTATTTAAACGCAACTTTAAAACCAAATAGTTACCTAAAAAAAGCATCAGGCATAAAAATGTTATTGTTTATTGTGGAACTCAAAAAGTATTAAGGAGGATAAACCACAACAGAAACAATGCTGATGCTTTGTGATCTAGAGCTCTAAGGAGTTCAGGCATTTCGCAGCATACTTGCAAAAATGATTAATTAAGATCAAACCGCAGCCGTTGCATTGGGCTTAGATACAAAAGTAGAAGAAGAAAGAAAAGAATGCTACTTTTGATAAGTGAAATCGGAGATCGTAGGGGCCAATTATCACTGGAAGATAGTGTATGGTACAACCAAATAGAGATCTCCAAATGTCCAAGTTCAATAAGCGTTAATCTTGGATGAATTCAGTGACTAGCCTAATGGTAAACTAGATTTATTCTACATAGCCTGCATTAAAAAATTCTCAACAACTTTGAAACCACAGTCAAGATTCTTTCAAATCGAACGTATGAACAAAACTGAAAATCATATCTTCTCATACAAACTATGGTTAGTTTAGCAGAAGTTACTGCAATGAGTATTCTGCTCCAACTATTCGACATAAAAAGACCTTTTGTTTTTCTACAGATACTATTGCGACGGTATCTTTTACATATTCATTAGATGTTCTTAAAAATATTTAGGTCTTACAATTTTTCTTTCTTTAACTATTTATACCATTCTTGTTCTCCATTCCAACTGTTGCAATCAAATATAGATTTAGTGACAGAGCTATGTAGAATTTAGTCCCAAAAATTATTTAAAACCATCTGCTAGCTAATTCTAAATCGGAGATCGTAGGGCCCAATTATCACTGGAAAATAGCGTATGGTACAACCAAATAGAGATCTCCAAATGTCCAAGTTTAAAAAGCGTTTGTCTTTGACGAATTCAGCATCTAGCCCAATGGTAGCCATTAAAGACAAAATCACTAATCAAATACTTGACAACTTTGAAACAAAAGTCAGAATCCTTCCAAATCGACTGTATGACCAAGACTGAAAATCATCAAGTCTGTACATGAAAGAATTCCATTCAAAATTGCACAGTTCTAAAATACGCACCTGCACAACACACAAAAATAGAGCGAGCTATCAAAATGTAATGCACGACCAAACAACTTCAGCGAAACACAAGCGAGTTTCTAGTGCCAAACAGCTGAGATACATCACTCTGACTGTTATGGTCGCTTTTTGAAAGTTCAAAGAACGTCTGAGCTAACTCAAAGCTAGTATCTAGCTGAAAGAATTAAGGTAAAGTTTATTCTGAGTCTGTCATGTTTGGTCAAAAGCTGAACCGCTTTAGTCACTGATCCGCAAGGCCAAGAAACAACCGAGATTTCAAACATATCAAGTTAAGTAGGCTTTGTTACGCGATTTCAAGCAAAAACATCCAGCAAAGATCCATTCGAAGAAGCTGTACGACAACTTGATCAGGGATTTGAACTGACGAGACCTACGTCAAGCCCGACGTCTTGCAGATTCTTAATCAAGAATCTTTTGCCCTAAAAGATCCGATTATGATTTCGATAAGGAAAAGTCAAAAACAGATCAACCATGTATGTGTTACTGCAAAACTCACTTTTTATCACAAAATGCACAATCAATTAAGTGTCTCAAATTATGAATTAAACAGTTTGTGGAATCAATTCTGTTTAGAATGAGTTTAACCTTCCCAACTTTCCTGAGCTGAGGTCAATAGAAAGATGAAGTGAGAACTCTTGCAGATACATAGGAAGGCCAGTAAGAGAAAGTAACTGATGAAATCAACTTTCTTCTAAACTGTATTGTCTAAGTCCGAAAGATGGTGCACGGATTATTTCGTGTACAGATCTTACGCGCTTGATTGCCTTGGAACTGCACGAATCAAGACAGTTTAATTTCATCACAAATAGTAAAGATTTTATGGATTAATTACTAATAAAACTCATTTAACAAAAGATGTTAATAAATTAGTTCCAAAATAACCTCGAACACCAAATTCAGGTGCATCGAACGTTTCGTAAATCATATAATCGCAAACTTCATTAGATGGGCCTAAAGGTCCCATAACCTTTCAGAAAATAGTTTTAGATTAAAATTCTCAACGGACAAAGATATTATGGAAAAGTGAATGGTAATGACATTATTAAATACAAAGCTCTGAACTAAACAACTCCCTGACTCGTTAAATCTTGCAAACTTGCATGTGCTCTGGGCAGTCGGTGCAATCAATAGTCAAACCAAAATTTCTTTGATTTTGAGAAAATAAAACTCCGAAAAAGAAATGAAACTTCCGCTATAAATAGAATTAAAGAAGATATTTCATCGTAAACAATAATAGAATTTTTAAAAATAGATAAAATTCACTTTTTTCGTTTATTCATTATGTAAATGTCTGCCAATGGAAGTAAAATATCATTTCCCCCGAAGAATTCTTTTCACAAAAGAAACTTCAAGTTAAATTTATCTTTGTTTTAATCTGTCTATAACAAATACATAAGATGCATATCAATATAAAAAAGCAAATTCTGTTTTTAGATATCTAGAGTAAGCGTATTCCAGGATAAAAAATAACAAAACTCGATACGGATCAGATATCCAGGCAAATAAGCTATTAAAGTAGACGTATTAAGATTAAAATCCATAAATTAATGTTTATCAATGTTGCTATCGTTAACGCACTATCAATATTATTAATAAGCCTCCTCTTAGTCTTGCAGTTGCGTGCGTTCTTCGCGGATCGCGTGAGAGCTCAGCGGAGCGCAAGAGGCGGCCCTCACCAGTGGCTCAGGCAGCTTTATGGCCTCACCGAAGGGGTTTTTAATTGTCACCTTTCTTTTTAATTCCACCGTATCCACTAGATGCGGCTAATGTTGTTTGGAATACGTTTCAAAATGCTGATTTAAGTACTGTTTGCGTGTGTACATATTAAAACGTTCTCTCCCCTCTATACACATATTTTTTCAAACCCGATTAGCTATAAAGTATACTAATGAATATTCATTTCGAACTTTTATTCCAAGGCTGCACATTGTATAAAAGTTTTAAATTATTATTATTATTCTTATTATTTTGCATTTAGATCGTTGCTTTGTTTACATTTCTAATTTTAGGTTGGTATTATAATATTAGATTTTTAATTTTATTGTTTGCATTATTTCATGAATTAATTTTTAAGTTGGATGTTCTAAATTTATTTTTGTTTAAATTTAAACACAAATCAATTTTCATATAAATTCCGAAACTAGAAAAAATGTACTCTGTACAGTATGCTGAATGTTTTTTATAAAACCCTTTGTATCACACGAGCAAACCTTTCCTAAATTACATTGTAATGACTATTCAGTTAATAAAGTTTCATCTGCACAATTATAAGGAATAATTGCCTTATAACGATTGTCGCGAAAATAGACAGACATCTAACAGTAAATTGACGATTTGAATCCGTTGATGGAATGACTGCCAATCTGCTGCTGGATACGCGATGTTGACACAATTCTTCCAGGACATTAAGAACGCTACTTAAAAAAACTCAAAGTTCCAATGTTTGTCATTCACAATACAAAATGAAACATCTCAGCAGAGATTGAGAACTCTTTGCATTTATATCAGGTACTATTAAGTCGAGTCTCATACATCTAAACCACGACCTAAAAATATTTCCCAAAGAAAACACTACTAGTTACTGCAGCAACTCATTAAAAAATGTTTTCATTTCCGTTTTGTCACAACTGATGTGAAACTTCTCTTCCCTGTGTGTACATCTCTCAATGGTTAGATTGATCTTGTAGCGACCAGTTACAATCTGATTAATGCAAGATTAGAGGTTAGGCAACTAATTACTAATTGTCATTGTTTCTAGACTGTACCCAAGAAATAATTACCAATGGCAGCAAGTTACTGATGACAGTTTGATAATGATAATGATATAGGACGTCATCATGCTATCTGGTACTGATGGCTTGTGGTGAAGACAGTTGCCTGACTACGGTGTTTGGCGTCATGACTGATATGTATTGGTTATAGTGACGTCTGTTAATGAATATTATGAGGAGAAAACAAACAAAACAAAACACAGTGTTACATAATGGCTGAGGAAGGAGGAAGAGGAGGAGTCAAGATCTACTAATTTTGCACCCCGAGAGGCGTTGGGTAAGCAAAATTCCAAAAGAAGCACGGGAAACGTAAAACTCAAATTCAATAGTCTAACCCTCTCCTTCGATCTCTAGAATATGCTGAGCAGAGTGCTTGTGCTGTTAACACAAGGTGCAATCGGATGAAGGCAGGACCTCCGAAAGGGGGAAGAAACTTCTCCGCTTCAGAAGCCATTAATTCATTTTCCACTTTCCTACAATCTTTACCAAATTGTATTTGTCTCTTTTTGCCTATACCTATGCCAAAAGAATTGCTCTTCTAATCCGTACCGTCGTTTTATGATAAATCAAAGTTTATAAATCACGATTGTTAGTGTTTTGTCGTGGGAAAAGTCGTTTTTATGAGACAAGTGGGCAGAGATAATCAAGATTTGACAAAGATAATTTTGATGAATCGGGAAGAGACAGATTGATACCCTTTAAGACGTTGAATTTGTTTTTCCTTGAAAACATCAAAGAAGCAAATGTAGTTGGTTCTCGTGCTCGATCTTAAGTTAGACTCATTACATATGTTGCTTTAATAAAACTTAATAAAACTGTACTTTAGGTTATGAACGACAGCGGATCAATTTGCATTATTTGTTAGGGTAGGTAAAGAATGAAGTGTTGAGAGGGGTTTGAGTTACGTCAATGAGTGATTTTATAGCTTGTGAAGCATCAATTTTGATTTTTTGTCCGTATATAACAACTACGTCCAAATTACAAGATTGCAAGTCAAAAGATGCAAGTAAAAGAAATTTCATTAAGTTGTATGCAGAGTGGACATCTGACCAACTTTTCCAGAGGGGGGAGCAAATGTACCTATATACAAATTGTAACTTTCCCATATGGCTTACTTTTTCAGTTTTTGTAATGCTTGACAAGAAAAAGAATTTGGAAAACCAGGAGTAGAAGTTTTTCCATGCCCACTAGTTAACAATGGAAAATTCTTTTAATCTAATTTAGCCACCGAAGGTGGCCGAACTGTTTAGAAGTATTGATGGTATTTGCTGTGCAGTACCTGTGATTTCGCTACTTAGTTTAGAGAAGAGTTGGTGCAAGATAACCAATCAGTTAATGTAATATTGCTTGTGAACACTCTGAAATCCCCAATTCAGGATGATGGACGACCAAAAGGTGGTTGTTGTGGTGTTGCAGCCGATCCGATAGTCGGCAGTAGTAGTAATAAAGCTCTCAGACTGTCTGGAATGCCATATATGTCGTATAGTCAGTGTTGAAAAACATCCAACCAACAAAGCGCTTCAGTGACGATAATGTGTAGTTACAGTCACTTGAACAATACTGATAGGCCTGGATATAGATGATAAAAAAATCAGAAGAGCGTTGTCAGGTGAAATGAGACTTCGTCGACTTGCGTGGTGCGTCATCACCTCAGCTTCTCATCCTTGAACTATCACGGAGAACGCGAATAGCTTGGCGGCGACTATAGATGGATCCTCCCCATTGTATCGTTGTTCGTCAGAAACTGTGGTCAAGCTTGGACAACAGTGGCGTACCTAGGATGGGGCGGAGGGGGCGGTCTGCCCCGGGCCTCATTTTGTAGGGGGCTCCAAATAAGCCATTAATATTTATACAAATCCGTAAATCTGAACTTAAATTTACTGTAGAAAGTGTGTATAACAGTAATATAAAATGTCTGGGAATGCAAAGCATAACCACAACGAACTTCGTTTTGTTACTTTTTTCAAGTTTTGGCGGTCATTTTGACTATGTTCCCAAGGTGATATTAAAAAACTAAAAGTATACGTATCTCTTCTTCGCAAATTCTGCAACGACTCCTATTGAAGTTCCTTGAAAATGGCTATACTCCGTTCACGATGTTCCTCGGTCGTAACAGGCCATGCTTTCATGATGGAAGTGTTGTTTCCTTTTTTTTTGAAAATTGCCGTACCTTTTGGTGCCGTTGCACAGTCAAAAATTTTGCTTAAACATTTGGTATCGATTAGTTTTGCTTTGGTAAAAAGAAATCAAACTTTTCTTATATTTTGCATCTATTAATGTCAATATTAAGAAAAATGCCAAAGATTCTAAATAAAAACATAAAACTATAATTTATAAATATACACTGCTTCAAGAAATTAACGCACCACTCACAAAAACAAAAAATGCGATTCACTCGTGTTTAAGATTAGTTATATTTATTTTTATATTGAATGTTTTATGCATTTGGAATGTGTCCAGGGCGAGGTCAACGTCGTGTAACAACGCCTGTTTAAGACCGTTTTTACGACTTCGCACCTTAAGGCAACGATTTCTAACAACCAGAAGCTTACACTCCCAAATTGAAGATGTTCATAATGTTCGAATCAGCTGTGAAACTGTTCGCCAACACCTTAAGGAAGGTAATTTGATAAATCGGATACCTGCCAGAGGGCCAGCCTTGACCGTAGCTCATTGCAGAGCGCGTTTAGAATTTGCACGAAATGATATTCATTGATTGGAGGCTGATTTGAAAAGAGTTCTGTTTACAGATGAGAGAAGATTCTGTCTTTACAATTGTGATAGGCGTATTCGTGTGTACCGACGTCCAAACGAACCGTATGCACAATGCATCATGCGAGAAACGACCTTATTCGGTGGAGGATCAGTTATGGTCTGGAGTGGCATTTTTTTAATGGCTTGTACAAACTTGGTGGTATCATCGTGTTGTGCTATTTGCCCCTTATGATAGTCAAACTTTTTTGCTGATTCACGACTGCACGCTGCAAATATAGTGCAAAATTATCTGAAGGAAGTTGGAATGGCCAGCGAGGAGTCGTCATCTCAATCCTATAGAAGATGTTTGGGACTTGCTTGGTAGACGCCTGCGAAACTCTTCCAATCAACCAAACACTCTGCAGGAACCGGAACAAAGTCTTGTTGAAATCTGGAATGAACTGGATGAGAACACTCTAAGACTGTTTGTTTTGAGCATGGATCGTCGATGCCAAGCTGTCATTTGCAAAAGGGGTGGAAATACGTCTTATTAAGGAAAAGAAATGTAAATTTTTATAATTTGCTATTTTGTTATTCTTTGACGTTTTGTGTGAAGTTTATGGATTTTGAAGATGGTTGATCACAACATCTGTTTATTTTACAAAGTAAAGTAACACAAAATAAAATGCGTTTCACGTCGGCTAATCTTTTCATGTCATATGGCAAGTTTTCAAGTGGTGCTTAAATTTCTTGCAGCAGTGTACATAAATAAGTACATTAAGCGCAAAGAAGATTTTACAAGCCGAGTTAATAGATGAACAGCCCGGTTTATAATACTCAAACTGTCATTCTGCCACAGCCATATCTATACGACCCAGAAACATCGTGAACGGATTCTAAGCTTATTACTTATAAAACTCAAGTTACAATAGTTTGATCCCAACGCTTGGGCCAATTTTAGCAATGAAAGTCTTCTTGTGAAGTATCATTTATATTATAAAAACTGTTAATTCTTTTGTAATTTTAAAACACTGGTAGATTGGGTGTGTGATCGTAGACACGCAAGCGCGTTTGTGTGAAGCCTCCAAAAAAATCCCGCCCCGGGCCTCATTTGGTGTAGGTACGCCACTGTTGGACAACCTGATTACCAAAAACCTAGTGTGTTTGTGTGAGCAGACAGTGGCGAGCGAAGCTCTCAAGATCTAGTCAAGGTGGCAAGTCTGCTTCATAGTAATAAATTGAGAATTGGTGTTGGTAACTTACCAGTCTTCACTCATTGAATCGAATTGGCTGGTCCGGATCTAATTAATGCAACAGCTTTTGTGGGCGTAGTTTAAGAATTCAAAGTAGAATTTACACGTTTGAAACAAATAGTAAAGGAAGGAATATTAGAATGGACGAAACCGTCACAATAAGTTTGAAATTAGAAGATCCGAATGGATATTTACACAAAGAAGTTGAAGAATTAAAGAAAAATAATAATAATAATAAATTATAAAAATCTTACATATTACAAACATTACTACACTTAGTGTAAACTAGATGAATTCAGTTCTAGTTTAGAAATAAATTAACAGCATTGAATATGGAATTATCAAAAATAATTAAATTTCAATTTAGTGTTACGCAAAACCGATTTTATAACCTCCAAAAAAATTAATAAATAACGATTAGTTACAAGTTAAAAAAATTATTTAAAATAAAAAACACGTACACATTACTGTCATATTTAATTTTACATTTAATAACAACAACATTAAACTTGCATAATTATCGTTGATTAATAATTTTAATACGGTTTTCATCATGATTAATCTCTTTCCGTTTTCACCAACTCAATATTAAACGGAAATTCGATTTGGCAAATTTCATGCCGACGCCGATTTATGTTAAGATAATTTTAATGTTGTGTTTGACGAATTTTTTCCGGTTTGTTCTGATTTTCACGATTACTAACTTATTAATAACTAGGTAGGTGTAGAACAGAAGCGAAAGGTTTTTAGAAAAGACTTCAAAGTTGTCTAATTAAAATTGATTTAAAATGAAAAGGAAAAAAAGTAAAGGGAATTATCGCTTCAAATTTTACTAGTAATAGTAATTTCTCAATAATGTGAAAGTTATTTATTACAAAAGGCAAACTATTATCGAGATCATCTAGTTGATGATAGAATATAATCGCTACCGTTATTATTATTAATTTTTTTCTCTTTCGAATTAAAAGTAAAAGGTTCTCCGATTGTAAATAATGAATGCCCTATTAGTTTTGACCGTTCGAACGAAGCTATACATAACTGTTGATCGTGTAAATGGACGTAACAGTATAAACATTTGCAACGATTTAGGGGGCAGATTGCAGCAAACAAGGGTGTTAAATAGGTCCATTGACCAGCGGTCAACGTAAGGCGTGTAAATTGTAAACGTCTTGGACATTGCCGATGACCGCATCCGAAGAAAAAGCATCATCTCTATGTCTACTACAAATAAGATACATGACTTTAGACTTCCAAAAGCGTGCTGTCTTGACGGGAGGCCAGGCAATTTTTAATTTTATTTTTCTAAAGATGTTAGAGCAGCATCGATTTGGTCTGCTGTACTATTTCTTTTATAAAACGTCTTGGCATCTTGCATTGCTCTTTTCCTACGAGGGTATCTGGGTCCATTGTAAAGATTTTCTAAAGATCGTAGGCACGCGCTTCATACTAAATAAAAAAATAATTTATGAACCGTAAGAACATATGTTCAGTGTTTGTATTGCATACTTATTTGTATGGTTATGGTATATAGTTCTCTTTATCTAATTGTTGATTGAAATATCCAGTTACACTTCGCTCTCTGTTTTGCTACTGACGAATGACGGATACATAAAATTGAAATAAAAAAAAAAGTTTAAAATTTAAAATTTATAATTCACATGTTTTCTTGAAACTGAAAACATGTGAGGTTATCTTATAATTTAATTTAATTATTATAATTTTGATTAATTATCCATGCTTAAAATTATTATCTAATCCTACAAAGAATGAGCGAGTTTGATTGAATTTTGGCCTTTTTCCTGAACGAGGTTCATATTTTGCTTACAAAGTATAAATTGTGACATTTGATTCCAATTTCTATTTTGTATTTACGTGTTTGCTAAATGTTTGTACGACTCAAGTTTATTGAGTTACATTATTTCATTAAATATCCAGATGAAGGATTGACTCTATGAAGACTGTAATGTAATAGCAGAGCAGTCTACCATAAACTAGTAAAACTTCAATTCTAGACTTCACTTCAGGGGTAGAGTAAAGTTTGTTATCAATGCAGAAGTTTTGAACCGTAAAATCAAAAATTCTCTAGAGAGAAGTTGCTAGCTTGAATTTTTTGACAGTCACTTAGTACTTACTTCAGATGCATAATATAAACATCTATGGCCTAACTTCAGATTTGGAAGCCCGAGGGAAGATTCTTGATAAGCCATTGCGTCTACTGTACCTATAAGAGAAAATCATGTTATTGGGTTCCAATGGTCAAAATAATTTTGCAAAAGATCCTATAGCACAAAAAACGCTGTTTTAAACGCTTTTGACCTAAATGCGTTCTTTCGAAAATCAAAAGTCACATATTCATGATTCCCAAAAATGTCAGTAGAACACTATTCATCTCTATCCATTATGATGAGACATCCTCTATCGATGGTTAACTAACCATAAAGGTTCCAAGATCATAAACTTGAACGTTCAATTTTAGATGGTCACAGAGTCAGGCATTGGATATCAGAGATATCTCAATTAGGCAGAAAAAAAATATTTCATATCGTTATTTATAACGCTAAAGTAAATAGTCAAAAACTATTGCGCTTGGTACTAAATGTTCTATGTACTAATTTTAGTTTCTTGTATAAATGATGTTGCGTTTAGGCGTAGCATAATTTTACATACGAATTTGCTTTTCATAGATATCTGGTTTGTTTTTAAAAGATCAGAAATCTTTTATTTTGCAGACTTTGCACTTCTTTAATGTGATTTACAGATTGTTTAAGCTAGCTGTCAGAGTATACCAAGAAAATGTAGTTTCAGACTTATTATGTTCTCATCAACAGAACACAGCGAGCACATACTTGCAAACCACGACAATCTAGATTTTAAAAGCTTAGATCTTCGTAGTCTGCTAGATTTTCGCGAATCAACAGGTTTGTTTTTGTAATGTTCCCGTCAGTGTAAAATCATAATATGATCTTAGGAACTCTCAAGTTCTTGTGGGTCTTTAGATTCTTGTTGATTTTGACTCTGGGAGCAAGCAGGGCTCTTTCAACTCCATATGTAAGAGAATCCTCGAAACGCCATATTTTTAGTTTACAGAAGATAGAATTCCTATTGAAATATCTACAGCCTTGCACATTAAGGGAGCCCCTAAGGAATGCAATGCCACTTGCGGTTTTTGGGTTTTTGCAGAGAAGACCTAAATCTTTTTTCAGTCTGCAAGGTTTTTGCAAATCAACAAGTTTCGGTTTATCTATGTCCATAAAGTCTTGGGGGTTTCCAAGTTCTTAAGAATTCTGGTATTCTTACAAATTTTTTCGATGCTTCGTACACCTCTTTTAGCTTGAGGTATAAGGAGATTTTCGGAGAAACATGTTACCAAAACGATCTTGGAACTAGCGGGATAGCTCAAGCAAGCAGGCAAATCGTTGTTACATTCCAAAGAGTTTTACTCTTCTTTAGTCGTGGATGCAGTTCGTACTCATTCTGTTCTGTTGAGGATATCCGCTAGAATGAGGTGGTGGTCAACTCTTTTCTCGGCGATACGTGTATTAGAGATTTTTTATAAACGAAAGGAATTTGAAAGGATTTTCTTTGTTTTTGCTCTCTTTTTATTATTTTAATCATCTTGTTTCTTTTTTTTATTTTCATTTAGGCCCTTTTATTTTTGTCTGTAGGGTTTCTTATTTGTTTTGGTGAAGCAAAAAAAATTATTATTTTGAAGGAACGGAGGTTTGGATGGAGAGACATTTTTGACGTTTGACGATTTTTGACGTGCTGCTGCTCCATCTTTTTTTGGAAGCTACTGATTCGGTTGAATTTGTTGGGGTGACTTCGAAGTTTACAAGACGAAAGCAAACCCTTCCATAGTATATAGCCGTGTTTGTAGCGATATCTACAAAAGTTAAAACCACCATCACAAACCATCATTGTTAGAACTTCGCACTATAAAGCTACAGATAGAATATTTATTGAAGTTTTTACAACATTGTGTATTTGTTTTAAACCAATATAGCACTAACATTTATGTAACAGTCATTGTCAGCTGTTTTGCCAATTTTGAATATTAGGGTTTTGAAACTTTCTTTAATACATGTATCGTCACAGTGGGTGGTAGACCTTGAAAGGTTTTGATTTTTCCATAATTGAACTTGAAAAGACTCAGTAACACCAATAGATATCTAAAAAAAATTCTTAGATTGCAATTTTAGACAACTTGAAATCGTGTCCGTATCACATTAAGATTTCTTTGTTTCTCTTGCAGTTTACAACAAGAGGCCGCCACTTGACTAGTTTGGTGCAACTCATTTTAAATGATGCCATGCTTTAATGATTACTTGTGTTTTCTCAAATTATAAGAATTGCTTTGTTTTTAGACTTTTTATTGATTTATTGTTTGAATTATTAAGAAATAAAAAAGAAGTTTATGGGCGAGATACCCAAAGAATATTAAAAGCGTTTTAACACGCGAAGATGTTTATTTTCGCCCAACAATAATTAGATCATTTTATCTTCCATTTAACTTTCCCTTGTTTTATTTTATTACAAAAAATGCAATTTCTAAGAATATATATGCAAAAAGTACATCTTAAGGATTGACATCTGTGTTAAATACAAAAGCAATTTTAATTTTTTTTAAATAATTGAATACAATTAATGGAATTTATTAGAACGTTCCGTTATCATAATTTCACTTTTCTTTTCAATCTCCCTTCATCCATAATAATAATAATCTTAGTGAGGGTGAAAGGTGTTTTAAAGAGCGGTACCCACATTTTTTCCCGGGTATACTTACTTTCGATTTTGTCCGTTAAAAAAAGGTGGATAGATGGATGGATGTTTTAAACGTGAGTAAACTTTGAGGTCGTCATTTATTTTTATAAAGAAGATTGAAAGGTCCCGCATAAGAATAAGGCACGTGGATCGACCCTTAGAGGGAAAAAATCTTATTATATGTGATTGTGTGCACCTTTTCAAGTATTATTTGTAACGAAAAACGTTACACTCGACGATATTCGCTCGTGGCCGCTTTATAAGAAATTTAATCCACCCTCTCTAGGA
The DNA here is from genome assembly GCA_011009095.1 of Ignelater luminosus. NCBI lineage: Eukaryota > Metazoa > Arthropoda > Insecta > Coleoptera > Elateridae > Ignelater > Ignelater luminosus. The sequence goes on along the minus strand of VTPC01006758.1, from coordinate 27,446 downwards.
GTTTAAACTTATTATATTCTAATATATGTCTATACGTATTTTTGGTAAATTTAAAAGCTTACAATAAATTGGATCACAACGGGGGTGCTTGTTTAATAAATAAACGATTTTTTTCTTAGTGGAAATTTATTGTTATTTTTCGTCTATACCTTGACAGGTTGTTGTAAATAAATTCGGTGGTCTTTATTTTATATTAGTATGTTAATTGGGTAAACGAGTAGCTAAAGGTTCTTGGAGAGAGCGACAAACCTTCATTAAAAAATGTCTAACTGTGCGTTGATGGAGCTTGGTGGGTTTTTTCGAATACATAAGAAATTTCTAATTCTATAAATAATAAAATATAGTTATTTTCATATTAATTATTAATTTTGGGCAGTTTAATTTATTTTAGGAATATTAAAAGATGGAACCATCGGATTGGTATACAAATCAACACATTCATACATTACAGAAATAAAAAATCTTGAACCAATTAAATTTATTTTTTACCAAAGAATATTTATGTAGATAATAAAATTATATTAGGCAACGCCAATTTAAGTGAAATTTCACGGAATGGCCGATAGGGTGTCCGTGTCTGATGGGTATTTTAAATGACTACAATAAAATAAAGCTCGTTTTATTACTGCGGACGTTAAAATTACACCACCCTCGTCTTTGCCAAGTTATCATACCTACTACATATAGGTATGTTTCATGCTAACGTTACAGAATTGACAATGAGCTGTCGGTTAGGTATAAAAATACACCCACGATTTTATGGTTTTGAAATACTGCTGGAAAGATTGAAATTTTTATTGCTGGGGTGGGTTAATTTGAATATTTAGATTTATTGGATCTTGATAAAAACGTATTTTTATTGAATCAGAATAAATTTGTGCCACTTCTGATAAAGAAGATGTCTCCCAAAAGGACTGTAATTGAACAGAAAGTAGATTTTCTTATAAGGTAGTGCAATAAAAGTCAATTTGAAACCTGTAAAAATTATAAGATTTTTTCCACACCTTAGGATTTATCAGATCTTCTTCCAAAGCAAATTTCATGGTTTCTATTAATCTTCATAGACGTTTATTAGAAAACTGTACTTTAGTATTGTTTATATTTATCAGAAGTATTTATTTTCTAGTCTTCATTTTTGACGTAACTTCTTGTTTGTTTGTTTCACAATTAATGCCTTCATTGGAATCCAACCTCAAAATGTCTGCATTAAATTTATTTTTTATTGCGCAGGCACGCAGTAACGAATGATCTTGATTTAACATTACTCTTGTATTTTCAGGTGGTAAACAAATAAAAGGAGCAAAAAGGTTAATTTTCGTGTTTGTATGTCTCTTGAATTTTTTTCCGATGCTACTATTCTGATATTATCATAAACCCGGTTAAGAAATGTTATATGATAAAGATAAAGAACACATTTTTCATTGAAAAGAAATACTGTATGCAACCAAGACCTCCAATGCTAGAATAAAGATATTTAACATAGAAAAAGATCTTTGGAAATTCGTCAGTTTTGGAAAAGTAATTAACTATGTCAAACTTTGGTAGATTGGATAACTCTTGCAATATATCTAATAGGAGAAATCAGAAATGGTATCAACAAATTTAGTTCTCAAGATATTAAAACTTCTGTCCATACCTTGGTTTCATTTGAACCATAGACGACGAAAAAACCTAGCAGAGATCGAAAAGAGCAATATTGAATTTGATCTTTCAATAACAAAAATCAGTTAATGATTTGAAGAGCTGTTTTTCCATCAAGTCTAAAAATCTGAACGATGCCCAAAATCCCATAGCATATGATATTGCTTTCAAGTTTGTTTTTTGCTTATATTTTGTCTCTCCTATTATAACTTGAACTCTACTACTCTTGAAAGGCATATTCATCTGGCTAGAATACAGCTTTTATTTGTAGTTACGAAAATGAACAGTCTGTCTGGTTTGTGGTACAGAAAGGTACTCTTCACTCTTTATCATTGGCAATACTTAACACTACATTAATTACATTTTTTTTCACTATTTGATAAAAATTACTCTCAAGATGTTTTTATCCAGCCTTCTGACTATCATCTATGCCTTTAGTTTTCTGTGTCAGAATATAATTGGTCCTGTAAGAATTTGTTTGAACTAACTCTAGCGATTTCTTTGTGTGAAAATCTAAGGATAAAAATATATTAGAAATAATAATCTCTGTCTAGAATTCTAGTTCTGCGCAGAAGTTTTGAATTAAACTTTAGAGAGCCAAATAATGTTAGAAGTGTTTTTTCTAGACTGTATGAGTTTTGGTGTCATAGACCAAGAGAAGTTATTTATCTGAAAAAAGCAAACTGCATAGAGTAGAGTCTGCTTTGTATTTTTCAATGGATTATTGTAGTATTGAAAGTTGGCGAAAGGAAGTCTTTCGAGACTTTAAGATTGTTGAATCCAAGTCTTCTTTCTAATGTTTTTTATTTTGTTTTCGCAGCAACCAAATTTGCTTCTTTCTTTCTACGTTTGCGGTGTTGCTTGTCATGTCAAACTAGTTTCCTTTTTTTATTGTATTGTATGCAGGAAGTCCCCTAACTGACTAGTTTTGTGCAACTTTGATCTCGCTTTCTGTTTTTCTTTTGCTTCTTTTTTCCAGATTTGTTAGTTACTCGCACCGTAGAGTAAGAAATTGTGTTGAGATCTAGAAATGGATTTCAGTTTTTTCTCGACTATCAGATTCTTCTTCCATAAGCGAAGTATTTTGAGTTTTGAATGGATGAGCTCACAAAGATTCATCTTTTTTTATTTTTTCTAGCTTTTCTAGTTTTCTGTTATTTTTATCTGAATTCTGAACACTCTACGAACTTAAGCTTTCATCTTAGACGTTGCTGCTGTACGTTACAAATATAAGACTATAGGGTTTAAATTGCCATGTACATATATCATGAAAAAGAAGAAAAAAAAAGAGAAAGCAGCAAAGCAGTGTTCAAGCTTAGAGTCTAGCCGGACTTGAACTCATGAAAAAAATTACACCTGAAGTTATGCTCAAAAAACCTATGCAATGCGCACCAGGCTTTCACCTTTCTGGTACACCAATTCAATCCAATAACGATAGTGTGCCTAGGCTGAATCTTTGCTGATAGTACCTTTCTTTTTGCCTTACAAGACTTAAAAGCAAACCAGGAAGATGATAGAAAACAAAGAATAAAGTGATAAATTCAAGGAAGGTACGGAGCTCGAGAATTGAAAGTTCTTGGATATTGAGGTTTTAATGTCTCCAAGTCTGATGGCAGAGTAAAATAGGTTACAGGTAGATGCTTAAGTTCTTTCTTCAAAGGGGTTCTTAAAGTTGATATTTATATTGTAAAGGAGTCTTGCAAAAAACGCGAGGCGTGAGTTAACGAAATCCTTGCCGTGGAAGCAAAAGTCATTCAGTCGGAATATCCCCAGACTTATGTTTTTTTTCTTCATCGAGAGTGCTTTCACAAACTGAATTTAGACAGATCCAAAGTCTATTACTCGGCAGATTCAGATAGGATAAGCACAAACAAAAGAGCACTTTGCTGTTTAAAAAAGTCAAGTAAGATTTTTGCCTGTAAAGTTGCCGTCTAAACGTCAATTTTCAAATAACCTTTTGTTCGAGGCTTTATGACCTCTGTAAAGTAGAATTTGCCAATTTAGGCCGAAATGAGTAATTTATCGTTGCTGTTTTTTTTTAGTTCAGTCCTGTACCCACCTGTCTAGTTAGATGTACATTTAGGTTTGTACGTTTTTTCTCCATAATAGTTTTAAATGGTTTTTGTTTTTCTCTTCATTATGGTTCTTCTTCAGACTTTTTGGTTATATGTATTATAGAGTAAGAAAGTGTCTAAGGAGTGGTTTATTGATCAAAACTTCTTTAAAAAAAAGTGTATTTACGATTAAATTGTTCCAAGCCACGTCGCTTTCTTATCCGGAAAAATACCAAAATTTCAGAAAATTAAATTTGCGAGCTCGCGTGAAATAAATAACATTCTAGTTTACTATTTGCTGCTTAAACATGTCTTAGTAGACAAATACTTTTCTTTCACTAATTTAGCACGTTTCGCTAGTGATTCATCAGCTGTCATAGTCATCAACTCATTCTAACATGCAACGAGAACACTGAATAAATCTTAAATCAAAAAAGATTTAAGATTCTTTTCTCTTTCATCTCAATAGAATTATCTAAATTGCAAATTCTTAATTTAGAATTACATCAAACAACTTCTATTTAGTTTCAAGTAATGCGATTGGTATTCCACATTGCTTGTATGGATTTCACGGAAAAGGCGAGAAAACTACAAAATAGTACTCAAGCTTAGAGTTTACTAGGATTTTCACTATTCAAAAGGAATTATATCTAAAATTAGGCTGAGCTAAGTTCATACAATGCGTATAAAGCATTTGCCTTTCCAGTGCACAACTATACTTCAAGGGCACTGTGGACCACCCAAACCAGTTTGCTGATAATGTATCTAGACTGAATCTTTTCAGATGATTTTCCTTAGGTGGTTTATAGAACTTAAAAGCAAAATAGGGCAAAGACAAAAACATGAAAAGGTTGATCAATTCGGACACCGTATGTAGAAAGCTAAAAACAGAATGAGAGGGACAAAAATCTGAATTAGTCTCAGAGTGAATTAAGTTCTGAAGTTGGCTCTGAAAAATTTAAGGATCAGCTTGCAACTTTTCTTGTTCAGATACATATCCTCTCTTAGGCAGCAGATTTGGAGAGCATCCAGAAAACTATCTAACTAACTCACTTTACCAAGCTCCAATAAGCTGGAGAACTTCATTTACTAATTACATTTGTTCAGCTTATAGTATCATTATTGTACTGTCTATAGCTAGCCATTTTATTTCTGAAGAAGATTAAAATGCAGAGCAAACTCCAATTTTGGGCCACATCAGGTGATCTGTTAGAGGACCCAACCCGACGTGCTCGTTCATTCGTATTTATTTATCTTAAGAAAGTTACTGGAGGTCAAACGGCGTAGTTAATGGTGAGCGCAACCCTACCCATTTACCCATTTTAGACCAAAAGTGATCCCAAAGTGTCACCTTCGAGGGTCTAATGGGATTATTTCTGGAAACGGGAAAACAATCTTGTCTGAGTATCTTTCATCAAGGTATGTTCTTTATCCAAGGCTCTTTTAAAAGCTGAATTTGGACAAGTTCATTGAACTGCTGAGCTTCTTCCAGTTTCCAGCTAATAGTTAATTTAAATTAGCTTTTGTACCAGACTTACGACTTCTATAAGGTAGGATTGGCGAATTAGTAACTTTGCAAGTGTTTTGGGCAGATAAAATGACCACAACTATCTAGGATTG
>VTPC01006758.1:0-21731 GCA_011009095.1 Ignelater luminosus | reverse complement strand
TTTAAGATTGTTGAATCCAAGTCTTCTTTCTAATGTTTTTTATTTTGATTTAGCAGCAACCAAATTCGCTTCTTTCTTTGTACGTTTGCGGTGTTGCTTGTCATGTCAAACTAGTTTCTTTTTTTTTATTGTATTGTATGCAGGAAGTCCCCTAACTGACTAGTTTTGTGCAACTTTGATCTCGCTTTCTGTTTTTCTTTTGCTTCTTTTTTCCAGATTTGTTAGTTACTCGCACCGTAGAGTAAGAAATTGTGTTGAGATCTAGAAATGGATTTCAGTTTTTTCTCGACTATCAGATTCTTCTTCCATAAGCGAAGTATTTTGAGTTTTGAATGGATGAGCTCACAAAGATTCATCTTTTTTTTTATTTTTTCTAGCTTTTCTAGTTTTCTGTTATTTTTGTCTGAATTCTGAACATTCTACGAACTTAAGCTTTCATCTTAGACGTTGCTGCTGTACGTTACAACTATAAGACTGTAGGGTTTAAATTGCCATGTACATATATCATGAAAAAGAAGAGAAAAAAAGAGAAAGCAGCAAAGCAGTGTTCAAGCTTAGAGTCTAGCCGGACTTGAACTCATGAAAGAAATTACACCTGCAGTTATGTTCAAAAAACCTATGCAATGCGCACCAGGCTTTCACCTTTCTGGTACACCAATTCAATCCAATAACGATAGTGTGCCTAGGCTGAATCTTTGCTGATAGTACCTTTCTTTTTGCCTTACAAGACTTAAAAGCAAACCAGGGAGATGATGGAAACCAAAGAATAAAGTGATAAATTCAAAGAAAGTATGGCTGGATGGGTGTGAAGCTCGACGTGTCTACTTGGCAAGTACGGAGCTCGAGAACTGAAAGTTCTTGGATATTGAGGTTTTAATGTCTCCAAGTCTGATGGCAGAGTAAGACAGGTTACAGGTAGATGCTTAAGTTCTTTCTTCAAAGGGGTTCTTAAAGTTGATATTTATATTGTAAAGGAGTCTTGCAAAAAACGCGAGGCGTGAGTTAACGAAATCCTTGCCGTGGAAGCAAAAGTCATCCAGTCGGAATACCCCCAGACTTATGGTTTTTTTCTTCATCCAGAGTGCTTTCACAAACTGAATTTAGACAGATCCAAAGTTTATTACTCGGCAGATTCAGATAGGATAAGCACAAACAAAATAGCACTTTGTTGCTAAAAAAGTCAAGAAAGATTTTTGTGTGCAAAGTTTCTCGCTAAAAGTTAATTTTCAAATAAGCTTTTGTACGAGACTTTATGACCAATTAGGCCGGAATGGGTAATTTATCGTTTCATGTCGTGTGATGCTGTCTGTCTTTAGTTCTGTCTTATGCCCATCTGACTATTTGGATAACACTTTCAGATTTGTACCTTTTTTCTCCATAATAGTTTTAAATGGTTTTTGTTTTTTTCTTGATTATGGTTCTTCTTCAGACTTTTGAGTTATATATATTATAGAGTTAGAAAGTGTTTAAGGAGTGATCTTTTAATAAAAACTCATTTAAAAAAATGCATTTAAGCTTAAATTGCTCAACGCTATCAGTCCCTCTGAGTCAAGTCACTTTCTTATCAGGAAAAATACTAAGATTTCCAAAAAATTAAATCTGCGAGCTCGCATGAAATAAATGAATAACGTTCTTATTTATTATTTGCTGCATGAACTTAAGCATGTCTTAGTAGACAAATATTGTTTCTTCATCAATTCAACACGTTTTGCTAATGGATTCATCAGCGGTCATAGTCATCAACCCATTCTAACATGTAACCAGAACACTGCATAAATCTTAAATAAAAAAATTTAAAGATTCTTTTTTCTTTGGTCTCAGTAGAACTATCTAAATTGCAGATTCTTAATGTAGAATTACCTCAAACAATTTCTATTTAGTTTCAAGTGATGCGATTGGAATTTCACACTGCTTGTATGGATTTCACAAAAAAAGCCAGAAAACTACAAAATAGTACTCAAGCTTAGAGTTTACTAGGAATTTCACTGCTCAAAAGGAATCATAACTAAAATTACGCTGAGCTAAGTTCATACAATGCGTATAAAGTATTTGCCTTTCCAGTGCACAACTATACTTCAAGGGCACTGTGGACCACCCAAACCAGTTTGCTGATAATGTATCTAGACTGAATCTTTTCAGATGATTTTCCTTATGTGGTTTATAAAACTTAAAAGCAAAATAGGGCAAAGACAAAAACATGAAAAGGTTGATCAATTCGGGCGCCGGATCAGTAACAAAAAAAGTTTTTAAAGATATCTGAAGACGTATGTAGAAAGCTAAAAACAGAATGAGAAGGACAAAAAGAGAGTGAATTAAGTTCTGAAGTTGGCTCTGAGAAATTTAAGCATCAGCTTGCAACTTTTCTTGTTCATATACATATCCCCTCTTCGGCAGCAGATTTGGGGAGCATCCAGAAAACTATCTAACTAACTCAGTTTATCAAGCTCCAATAAGCTGGAGTACTCCATTTACTAATTACATTCGTTCAGCTTATAGTATCATTATTGTACTTCCACATCTGTCTATAGCTAGCCATTTTATTTCTGAAGAAGATTAAAATGCAGAGCAAACTCCAATTTTGGGCCACATCAGGTGACCTGTTAGAGGACCCAACCCGACGTGCTCGTTCATTCGTATTTATTTATCTTAAGAAAGTTACTGGAAGCCAAACGACGTAGTTAATGGTGAGCGCAACCGTACCCGTTTTAGACCAAAAGTGGTCCCAAAGTGTCACCTTCGAGGGTCTAATGGGATTATTTCTGGAAACGGGAAAACAATCTTGTCTGAGTATCTTTCATCAAGGTATGTTCTTTATCCAAGGCTCTTTCAAAAGCTGAATTTGGACAAGTTCATTGAACTGCTGAGCTTCTTCCAGTTTCCAGCTAGTAGTTAATTTAAATCAGCTTTTGTACCAGACTTACGACTTCTATAAGGTAGGATTGGCGAATTAGTAATATTGCAAGTGTTTTGGGCAGATAAAATGACCACAACTATCTAGGATTGCTTTTGATTCATGTTGAAATCCTTCTTTAGTTGAGTATGAAGCTTATTAGGAATTTTAACATTTCAATTTACACGTTTTGTTTATTCTTGATAAGATTTCTTTAAGTATATCAAAATCAGTGATTCTAACTTCTCTTGTATTTTTGATCTCCGTTATCTGAATACGGTAGATTTCATTTTATTTTATTCACAGCAAAAAGAAAATCGGTTTATAGTACGTATACAATTTCAAACAAGCAAAAACAAATAACAAAAGCAAGATATATAGGATATCAGTGTTACAGAAACAAAATAATTCGTTGTGAATTTACGTCAAACAAGTGAAATTTTACATTCATTAGTTTTATCCACGTAGGTAGTTGGTTTCAGTTTGAACCCGGTGATTCTAATTTAAATGTATTTTATAAAGATTTAAAATTTGGATGAAAAACATATTTACGTTTATTATTTAATTACCTCTGCTCGGATGTATAAATTAAATAAACTTATTTCGTAACGGTATGACGTCAAAGGTATCGCATTATATTATTTTAAAAACGTAAAGCGCGTACTGAAACAGATGCAAAATAAATGTAAAACTTTAATTAACCCTTGTTAAAATACCTGTCATTTGTTAAAGGCTTTAAAAGGATAACCATAAAGGAATTAGACTATTTACGTCAATTTACAATTACGATTTAATTCGTTATAAGTATGCAATTAACTTAACTGAAAACGTTGAAAGTTATTTTAATGATACGCGGAGTTGGTACTGGTGTCTTTAAATGTCCCCTTTATCTTTCGGTAGCATGAAAGGATACGGAAAAAATAAATATATCTATAGTTTATCGTGATCCCTATCTGTTAAATATCTAAAACGGCTAATAGGAAACTTCAACCGATCACAAAAACCTCAACAGATCTATAAACGCTACTGATTACTATCTAAATCGGTCTTAGTTACAGTTTAGTGCATTTCATTTCCTTTTAAAGAATTATCGTACCAAATACACTCTTATTAATTATTTATTAACAAAAATTTTAAGTGTTTGTAAAACTTTTTTTATTCAGATAAAAAACAAACAACAGATTCTTCTTGTTAAATTTTATGTTAGTTGTAAAAGCAATTAAAAAAGAGGCGCAAACATCTTATACTTGCATGACAAGCATCGGATGACTTGTTTATAAAATAAAATAAAACATTAATGTCAAAACATAAGATAATTTGTGCTATTTTAAAATATTTATATCGTACTGTATTGCTTAATTATCACAATATCAAAATTTAAAATTTCTATCTAAGATACTAAATATTTTTTTATAAAAATGTTTTTAAAATTTTGCCGCTTCTTCCGATTAATATCTAAAAAACATTTTTTAAAGATTATAATGTGGAGTTATTATAATTAAGCATTTTGATTTCCGGAACACCCGTGGCAATTTTATAAAATGAAATGTTGCTACTGATATTCATTTAATTTTAGACCTACCACTAGAAATTATAAATTTTATATTACTGTATATTATACGGTGTACCTTCACCACTGTTTCTTAAGCGAACTCTTTAATAGGCTAACTACGATAGTTAAAACATTTTCCATAAAGTAAATTTACGATTAGGTTACAAATCAGAACGGAATTTTTTTGCCACTGCGTATGAAGTAGCACCTTAAGGCATTATAATTGAACTGGTCTTTATAATAATATAGGAGAAGTTGAAGTAATCAAAGATTATAGCCTATTTGGTACTTTTATCTTGTGTTTAATGTTGCTTTCTCTTTCTTTCAAAATATGTAGATGATATTACAAGATGATTGCTTGGTTGTTTAGGATACAAACCTTGAAGACATCTTGCTTTATACGGACTTAATAAATCATAGATTCATGACCTTTACAAGTTGAAAATCTGAAAGGTTTAAATGTAAAACTGTAAAATCCTCTTAGTTAACGCGTATGAGCATCAATTGCAACCTATGGTATATTAGTGTTAATTGCACGCACAATCTAATGTTATTCATGTGCATAGAATTTATTCTTGCATAAAATTATCTTGCTTCGCTATAGACGTTGAACGTTGTTAAATAATACTTTGTAAATTAATCGTCAGGAACGGTTGGTTACATTTTATTGAGGTAAGGCTACCTTAAACAGTGACATAACAAATAAAGTTTAATAAAACTGCCTATAACAATTCTAAAGACTTTAATTAAGTCATACTTCATTTGAGAAGCGTTGATTTTTCGGAGGAATATTAGATAATTATAAACGAAAATCTGACATAATTATAAGTTCGAGTTGATACAGTTATCAATTGTATTTCAAATGAACATAGCAGAATCAAAGCAATACCACCACACTAAATAAGACAACAAACATTATTTCTTCTGAAAATCCGTCTCTAAGTTTCAAACAATAAAAATAGATCCCAACATCATTACTGAGAAGAAACTTTAGAACATCAGAAATTATGTGTAATCCAAATTCTAAATCAAATAATGAACAACAATGGATGATAAGGTTAAGACTTACTTGGCCAAATTGGTTCCTATAAAAGAAGCAGAATCTAACTTAACCTAACCTAACTTGCTTCCTCTAGTCAGATTAGAGCCGACCATCTTTGGTCAAAACCAAACAAATTCAATGAATTATAGTTTTATTACGAACTTTATCAACGGAAAATATCTTCGATATTTAAGTCAGAAACGATTTTTGGTCTTTACTGATTTTGAATTTAAGCGAATCCAACCAAGAGAAGGTGAGTCTTCTTGGAATTTCCGTAGACATCATTTAAACTTGAAATATTTTACTACAAAAAACTTCTGGACATTCTGACAAGAATCTGTAGAAGTGACTGACACCTAGTTTGAAGTTGATCTTTTCAAAGGCAGACTTGCTTGAGGATTAGAGCAAGGTTTATTGATAACAGTTGTACATAACAGAAATATCATACTAAAACTATTACGTCAGAGCAAAAAAACAAATGGTGTGGGAAGTGAAATATTTTCCATCATAACTGAATGACAATTGCAAAGTAATTTGTAAGTAATAGAATAAGAAACGGAATATGAAAACTGTAGACTTCGATATATTTTTGCTACTGTCTCGCCATCGATCACACAAAATGGTCTCTTAGGCTAGCGGGTAAAACATTGAGTTCGAATAATAGACGTAATATTTGTTCTAAAGTGATTGTCAAAAATTTTATTTTTAGTATGACTTTAAGAAGACTCCATTATAACAGCGTCTCTTTCACATTCTGATGCAACGTTTTCGAGCTGTGACATTTTGATGCCTTTTCAGACGTGAATATTATGCAAATAAATATCGATAAATCAAGCGAACTAGTCGTCACTCTGCTTGTTGGATATTTCCCATATTTTTGCGAGTTTCGAAACACGAACCAAGATGATCTGTCCTCACACATATTAAATCCACATGAAATCTACTTGCAATATTTTCAGATGAAATCCCTGTGTTTGTTTTCAATGCAATATTGGTATACAATTTAGGTCAAGACTTTGATAAGACCAAAACATGAAATCTGTCGGTATTGTTTCAATAATTCTTGAATTGGGCACACTAATTCTGAATTGGGCGTGTATTTTGGTTTTTTCAGTGGTCATCCTTTTATGAACCGTTTGGGCTTTTTCAGTAAATTTAGTTATTCGAACCAATGAAGTTTTTCTTACTAACAGACGGTTTCTAATATTGTTTGGTCTGCCTAGGATCTTCGGATCGAGATTAAAGCATGGGAACTTTTTGCTAAAACTGAAGATCGGTGATTAGTATGAATGTTCAAACAAGTAGGATAATTCCAAAAATGACAGAGCGATCTTTCACTTAGATTGGCCTAAAGACCACTAGTCTCTACAAGAAATGCTGATTTCCAGTACTAGACTAGAGCAGCAAGATACAAAGAATCTTCTCGGTGGGGCTTTGCTTTATGTAATGCCCTTAAGAAAAATGAAACTAGAAGAACTTTTTGAACCTAGCAACCCACATTTGACAAATAGTAGTGTTTTTTGAATTTTTTTGTAGGCTTTTTCCATCCAATTTGACGCTGCTGATTTCCTGCTGGTTCATTTAATCCCCATTTTTCCTTACAGTCTTTGTCACTTATGAACTAACTGGTTTTATTCAAAAATAGAATAAATGCAGCGTATTAAAGGAATATTTTAAGTTAAATATCTTTTTCCCGTAAAGATTATCATATACATCTGTCAATGTCTCCGTTATTCTACGAACACGCTGCTACCTGCTAAAAGCTAGCATAGTTTGACTTGTTTTTGTCTTATTGCTAGTATTTTCTTCAAAGCTTTAATTTTTAGTTTTAGAGCTGGTTTCAAAACTTTGTGTGCCTTGGGACAGAAATATTAGGTTTTTGCGCCCTCCCATCTTGTAGAAGACAATACAGGACAAAAAACTAGTCTTTGTGCCTTCAGATAGCTGCCTCAGTAGTTTAGGTTTGGCTGTCAGATTATAGTCTGTTTGGGCCTAACTAGGAGGAAGGAATCTCATTTTGGTTCATTTGCTTATTTCAGGGCTGACCACTTTAGGAAGTCGTAGCCCCTAAATCTTTAGTAAGGACAAAGAAAAGTATAAAAGTTTAATTGAAAACAGTCAGTTTGGGGGTTTAGACTTCGGGGCTTTGTTTGCATGAATACAACTAAAAAGTTTGGTTTAACGTTTGTTAAACTACATCACAAGAAAAACAGCAGAGCCATTGATAGAACAAATCACAAATAGTGGTTAGGGAAAAATTAGATTGTAACTAGATCTGTTGGTACAACCACAAAATTTACATGTAAGTAGCCACAATTTTGTGTGTCAGATACGAAGAAATGTTTTGTACTTGAGCAATCACCTTGTCAAAAAGCTCAAGCGGGAAAAATCTCTTTCTGGGATTATCTTCGGTTTAATGCATTAATGTTTTGTTTTTATTTGCGTGCCTTACCATGGGTGTCTATTTATTCTTTTATTTATTTTGTTTATCAGCATTGCATTTTTCTTAAGCTTCCTCTAAGCGGATGCTGAGGTATAGGTTACTAATTTTTGTATTGTTGTGTATACCATGTGAAGTCGGTTGTTGAGTTTTGGAAAATTCTTATCTGTAGTAATTATTTGGGCAATGTAAACGGTGAATTAAAAGAGAAGAACTTATCTGAGGGTTTTAAATTGACAATTTTTGAATAACAGTTAAGAAGCTATTAGTCAAGGAATTAGATAATTTAAAAGTACCTAAAACAACACAAGAATTGCATAATATGTTGCGGCCAATACTCGAAAATATGCAGCTAAACAGGAATGCTGTAATGATTTTCTATTTGCGTTTACTAATTTTGTGTTTTTTTTTCAGATTCCAAATCATTTAGAAGCTGGGTTTCAACAAGGTAAGACTTCACATCAGTTTTCTTTTTACATATTTACAAGTTTTATTTCGTAAACAAAACCATATAGAATAATAAAGAAAATAGCTGTTACCTTTTCAAACTATCAGTAAAAACAACAGAATATTGTAAAGTAAAATGCACTGCAAATTCTTTTTCTCGAGAAACCCTTAATCAAAATGAAGACTTACATAACGAACAACATTCCATTCTTCGGTCTGACCTGATATTAAAGCTTGTCTAATTTTTTTCAGTTTAAAGTCTACTGAAATAATCTTCATTAAAACGCGATTAATTAAATTAAATCGAACAAAAACTTTTATGCTGCGTCTGTTTAAAATTACTTTGACCAAAGAATAATCTCTAATTTTACAACGTCTAATAAACAAAAAGTATAATAATAAAGTAGTGTACGTAACTGGACTTTCCAGTTAACCACTGTTACCTGAATGTTTTATTAGTTAAAGTGTAAAAAACATTGGCCTGATTTAATTTTTGATAGTAGCAAAAAAACCGAGAGAGGAGGAAAAAAGAAGAGGAGCAAGAAAAACAGGACCGATCTATTTGAACTGAGTAATTGTAACAGTAAATAAATAACAAAAGAGATCACTAGTTATTAATTGCTTTGTACGTTAAAGACGTTATCGGATTCTTTGTTATAATGATCTTAAAAATAATGCTGTGTTGGTGTCGTGAATTAAAAGATTCTAGTACTTTAATCTTGATGACGGGATAAAGATCATCTGAACCACTGAGAACTTTATTAACTAGATGCATGAACTTAGTAATTGGATTGTTTTTGTTGTTGTATGGATAGTAGAATGATTATAGGTTTCATTTTTATTCTTTTTTGTTTTTGTTTCGCTTTCATTTTTTTTCTAAATACACCTTCTAAAACTGACCAGAAGAAAAATGCTTTCGCATAACATGTATAACGGTTTGTTGCGAGCGTTTAAGAAGTCTCTTCCTGCGATTACGAATAAAACACTTTCCTATAACAATTTATTTTAACTATTAGCTGTTCGATAAGTACAGAGGTATCGATCAGGATCAGGAAAAAGGAAATTAAGTAGTTAGCTTGCAGTGGATAAAACAAATTACGCTTAGAATTGACTCGTAAAAGAGAGATCACGGTTTTAAGCAGCAACCTGTTGCTTTAGATTATTAATTGTTTCAGCTGTTTTTTATTAGTTAACATTGTTTTGAAACCCAGATAACTCGATTTTGAGGATTTTACGTTTTTATATGCCTGGATGCTTTTGAGATTTTTATAACATGGTATTGAGTCTGACAGATTTCACATTTTGGTGTACCCATGAATACAGTATATGTAGTCGAAAGATAAATTGTATAAAGTAAATCATTTAGTAAACTTTTCATAAAAACAAAAGAAATCTTAAAAGAACAATCAGCGTTACTTTAAGCCTGAACACGACTTAAATAGGTTATTGATTTATAAACACTCTGTGTCTGTCTATTTGTGTTTTAAATAGATTGGGGTATTTTGGAATCACGCATGTGAAGAGAGAAAACTCAGGCAATAGTAAATGTTTAAAAGATTAAAAGAGAGAAGGAACAACATGATTTCCTTTTTGTATTTAATTTTTACTGACATGCCAGTTATGTACCTACACAGATTCCGATTTTCTCTGGTGTTAATTATCACTTTAAATGATAAATGCCTCCAGCAGCTACTTCAGTAAGAGAAAATTGTTGCTTCAAGTCTGCTCTCTTTTTTACTTTTACATATGTACGTATTTCAAAGAACCTTTTTTTGATTTAGTAGCATAATACATTTTGTTGATTTTTTGTTAACATCTCAAAAGATATACTTACATTTAGATCTATAAAAGTTTTATATAGCATATCGCCTTTTATATCAATCAACCTCTTGGTTTTGTTGTCACTACTTTTTCCAATCAAAGTCTTCATATCCCGACTTTTTACCAACTTTTGTAATTTGTTTTCTGTTGCATGTTTAACAAATCTAAATGTTCGAAGTACACACCTATTTCTAGAAGAAAGTTACTAATTTCTCTTGGTTTCATCATATCTATACGATAATATACCCAAGAAACCTTTAAACAGCTCCATTAATAGGAGCAGTCAAGTCCAGACAGCGTGGTCTTTTATTGAGTGTTTGTAAAGAGGCACAGTGGTGTTCAAACATTGGATTCCGTTTCCATTATACATTTTTCAGATTCTTTTTCTAGTTCAGTAAGAGGTGATTTCTTTTTTAACGGTTTTTTAATATTTTATGTTCAGGAAAATCGTCAAAATTGTTTTTAATATTCTTCAAAAGCAGATTCCTTGCTCAGTCATTTTGATCTCTCTTTCATTTTATAAGAGAACAGAAAACCAAAATGGAAGAGAATTCACTCACATCTTGCCATAACTTTGCTCCATAAGCAAGATGTAAAGAAAAAAATTGCTTTTTATCGTTAGTTGGGTTTGTCAAAAATCATGCTATCTATACTCTCGTAAATATGGTATTTGCGTTGCAAAAACAAAGGTTCTCTGAGTATTTAGGACAGAAATGGTTCTTCTATTTTCAAACTATATAAACTTCAATCAGTATGACAAAATCATCATTACCTCACCACTATTATCATTATCATGTGATGATACCTTTTTCATTATTTATTTTATGCTGTCTGGTTTTGATACGGGTTTATAAAATTTACAAAAATGACTACAATGATAAGTTGTTGTAGGTGCAAAAAAGCAATGGGAATCTAAATCACTGCAGAAATTCAATTCTTCTTCTATACTAGAAAGAAAAATAATATAAAAATAAAAAAATCTTAACTTTTGGATGGCTACATCGGTACTAGGCAAGGTGTGGGTGAAGAAGTACGTCTTGAGGTGTTCAGTGGACATTCTGAGAATGGCGAGATGGTTACACTAAGGCGAATGCAGATGACGTTACGTACGGGTTCTCAGTATAGGTACGATGTATAGCGTCGGTAAATACAAATTGTCCTTCTCAATAAAATTAGTTTTTGCTCAAGCCCAAAAGCACAGAAACGGCATACAATCCGACGGCAACCCATCTAAAGAGCATGGACGTCTGTTAGGTTGCATGGCGAAAAGGATTTCTTATGTACCCCAAATTTGAGACGAACCCGGACTGACCGGATACAATATCGAAATTTTCGTTAAGGGGGAAAAGGGAAGAACAAATGCTTTTAGTTTTTTTTTACTCCTAGACTTTGTTTAATCTGAACATACTGTGCTTGGATTTGTGTTACCCTAGTCAAACCAAATAAAACTAGTTAGCAATGCTCTTATCGCATAGTTAATACGCATGTCAAAATATTCACGAAGAGTTAGAGTTAGTTATAGTCGCCGTTCAAAATCAATAATAATTAAGATTTAGATAAATTACATAGGTATTGAAAGAAGAACAGATCTTTAGATTCTAACAGCTTATAAAAGGCACTAAAGTAGGTTTTCAAGATTAATTTATATAGAATTTGGCGAAGTCATTTGGTACGCTATTAATGAGCCAAAGTCAATACGAACTACTTTTACTAGAACTCCTTCTTCAGAAGCAATCGTTTTGATTTCTATTAGATGTCACCAAAAGTGACAAAAAGTGACCACCAGAAGCATTAGTCGAACTATATTACATCCTGTTCTTCTTAACAGTGATTATTTGACATTTTTGAGTATCAGATTTAGTAACGGTTTATAAAAGTCAAATGAGCAATGCAGTGCCTAACGTCCTTCACCTTTACTCCTCGGTTTCGATTTTGTAACTTTCAAAAGTCAAAAAGACAAGCTTTGAGAACCACCACCATCATGAATTGTGTTATCTAAACTTGAAACTTATGGATTTCGATCAAATTGTACCTTTGCAGTAAAGTTAATATAGTAGGATGAGAAATACGTTTCATTGAACAAATATGAACGGATAAATATAGAACTGCTCATTTTTAGAATTTGTACATTTTTTATTTGAAACCAAGCATTGAAAAAACTCCGAAAATTAATTACATCAGCATTCATTTGAAAATTTGTTTGTTCTAGACATTTATCAATGTAACCTACTTCCAGACACGCGAAAATGGATTAATAATAGATGGCTGCACAAAATGGAAACTTTTTGTTTAATTCTAGGATTTATCCACTTGAAGTAACTAATACCACGCAGTGGAATTAGTATCAGAGACAATTAATGAATTTCAAAATCGAACATTTAAGAATCTTTGGGCACCACTTTGATCAGTTTTCGAAATTCTTTCAAATTTTTCTTAGTTGAAAATATTAATACAGACAGTATAACAATGCCGAGTGTATTGGGAAGTTACACATAATGGAATATTGAGATTTTTGTCAGTGATATCCAATATTTAAGCTTAACAAACTGTCATATGGTGATCAGCATCACCATACACGCCTCATCATGCTCAGAAATGGTATGAATAAGGTCCTCATTCTGAAAATCCAAAAGTATACCATCAATCAATCAAAATACAGGATCTCAATACTGTATAAAATTGAATTTTCTGGAATTTCATACTCTGATCATTGTATAACAACCTAAACCTTCAAAAATATTCAAAAAATTCAATTGTGGAATACTTATAATTTTGCTAAACCGAAAATCACTAGTTTCAGTTAAACCATCATACAAAACATATTTTATATTGATATCTTCATTCAATTTGTGGTTCAACAATATAGTAAATAATAGACTTTTCTTCTAGTCAACTGCTACTGCTTCTAGATATATTAGCAATGTAATGCAAACAATCAAACCTTAGTAAAGCAATTTCTTTAGTGTTAACTCAGTTTTTCTCAAATTGCACAAAACAGAATCTTTCCAGTTTTGGAATTCCAACATTATAGCGATAATTAAACGATCTATAGCGACTAAACTGATATTTTTGAACTATTTTTGCGATCTGATTTTCACATATGATACATAATTAATTTTATCAAATTAACTAGGTAGCTTTGTACTGTCAAATAACTTTTGTTTTCTTGAGAACTATCTCACCTAACAATTTGACGAGATCAAAATATTAGAAAAATTCATTTTGATGGAGTCAAAGTGATGATAGACGACAAAATTGGATTGCAAAAATATGTTTTATGTTGATAACTGTACAGTCCGATTGGAATTTGTTAATTGCATTAGGTTTGCATGCTTAGTTGTTATAAAATGTAAAATAAGAATTTTGCTGTAATGAAAATGTAACTGTATGTATAAATGAATAAAAAACAAAAACAATGTTTGGAACCGTACTCTATGATGGGGTTACAATTATTATGAAACAACATGGAAACCACAGGCATTAGATTAGAATTTTGAACAGTTGAGTTTTGACTGAACTGAACAAAAGTATGTCAAAACAAGTTTAGATTACTTAAACTTCTTTTCTAGGCAGTAAAGATTCTTAGAAATATGAAAAGGAAACTTGTCAATAATTGTCTGTCAACAATACCTATTTAGGGTTGACTTCATACGTTAAACCAGTTCTAAGTTTAAATTCTTAAATAAGATCTATGAAATTACCGTAAACTATGTACACAAGTTTAAGAATGGAATTTTTAGGCATTTCACACAATATTTATTATTTTCTCTATATCCATTTGACTTTTTATAAAAGTGAGCTTTTGACTATCTTCAACTTCTTCCCAATATAGTGATAATCAGAAATGTGATTTTATTTTTTTTCTAACATAGGAAAATAATTTAAGTTTAATTTTATGAAAAAGCAAAACTACCAATAAATATTTAATTTTAAAGTAGGCAACCATTTTTTAACTAATTCGTTTTCTGGAAAACTATCAAATATGTTATGAATAATACTTTCAGGACTATTAAACGATTTCGTCCCACTTTGCTGTTGGTGATTTAAGAGCAAGACTTTTTGTGTAACCATTTAGCTTGAAGTCACTTCAGGTGCAACTAATTTCTTCCCGAGACAGATTCCAATGGTATAGTTGGTCTTCATGACTAAATTCAGATACTGAGAAGATTTGTCTATAAGCCCGCACTCTATTTTAGTTATGATTTATCGCATTTGGGACATTGACATAACATTTCATGGCAAGAAGAATTAGATTTGATTTTAAACTTATGGATTAGAATAGACCATAAATTAAAGAAGAATGTCATGCAAATATGGATATTATAAGGGGTAGAACTCGTAATAGAAATTTGTTTTTAGGTTAAAAGTCTTGCCTTCTTGTAATATCGACTAAACAATTTCAAATTAGCTAACAGTTTTTTGGTGGCTAAATTTCTCCGTGTAAAACAAAATTATTAACAGTTTTTTCAACTTTTAATTGTTAAAAACGCACATTACACACATTTTTATTAATTGTACAAGTTTCTGTTAGTGAATGTCTATAATTATTCCTGTCATTAATAATAAGAAAAACTTCAAGAGATATTATGAACGACATCTCAAATTTAAGTGATTCGTTCCGGTAGCAATTTAGATAGAACTTACACAGAAAATCAGATAGCAAACCTGATAGTCATAAATAAAACAAACCCAATTTTGCACCTCCCTTTTGCTATTACACGCCTATTTAGTCACTTCGGGATTTTCCCATGTATTGGACCCCCTTTCCGTTACTTCCTAGCAGCTGTCTTTGAGTTTATCTATTATTATTTTTGTTTTTTAAAGAGATTTATTTCTTTATATTTTAATTTTTTTTACCTAAATTTGTTTCTTCTTCATTTTTATTTTTACTATTTCTGAACATTATACCCTTTGTCAAGAGTAAATTTCAAATTTTCAATTTTAATCCTCTATCATACCTAAATCTATTTTATGATTATCATTATCTAATAATCTAATTAAGTCTTAATTATATCTAAATATCTAAAAATTTTCAGGTTTGCTTGAAACGAATCATTAATTAACTAAGAAATTTACATCAAAGTTTAAAAATTCAAGTCTGATTATAAAAATCAGGCAAATTATTTTATCAGAAAAATGAAAAGATAGTGAAAATTGATCTATCTGTTAATAATGTCAAAGGTCGTCTGATATCAAATGCAAGACATCTCCTCAGATCGCGTCCTTCGGTCAAGAAAGTTCCGTACCCGAATGTGTTTATATACGTATTTTATGCGAATAGAAATCGCTCCAATCTCTGATTATGCCAAACTCCTAAGGTTTAAAGTTAAGCCAAGTGGATTAGTTTTAAAGGAAGTGGGGACTTGAATTGGTTGTGGAGGCAGAGCTGCATGGAGCGAATCACCGGGCCGGGGCCACCACTCCGAGACCAGGGACCCCGGGTTAACTCATCAGTCGCGACCCGACTTTTGCCGGGTAGGAACGCAAGACAAACCCTCAGTGTGCGGAAACTCCGATTTTGTACACGCCGTTACAAAGTGGCCGCAGTGATGTGACATTTCCGGGGAAAAAGATGAACTTTATTTTTTCGTTTTTGTTTTTATTTTTACTTATCATCCTCTCTAGTTAAATACTGACTTTTATATTATATTGTTATGATTATTATTAAAATATAATTATAAATTATTATGATGGTCTGATTGATGGTAATGGTATAATAATCCAAGTCGTGGTGTTTATTGTTGATAAAACTGTTTTTAAGTAAATTGTTTATAATAATATATTGTCGGTGATCGTGGCTCTTGTATTTTGTCATTTTTTTATTCTGGTGAGTATTTTTTTTAATTGTTATTATTATTATTAGCTTTGCTTGAATGGTTCGCAAAAATGTGTAATATTTCCAAAATTATATAATTCTCTTTTTTAAATTGATAAGACAGATATCGTCGTCATTGTTGTCCTGACCTATTAATATATTTCGTGTTTACAACTCGATTATTGTTGCTATATCGGTCAATATTTCCAAATTATTTAAACAATAACAAAAACAATAATTCTTTAAATCCGCACAGGAGCGTATTCTAAGAATTGTTAAAAAAAATTATAAATAAATCTATATTGCCATTTACCTAATGACGTTAATGTAAATTCTATAAAAGCTATAATTATTAAAGGACAGAGGTTAATGATAATAATAGTAACAATTTTCTGCTGTATCAACTGGAAAATTTCAAAACAATCCATATAATTGCCAAACCGAGCAAATAATTTTCTAAAAACGAATCAAATTCGCTTTTATATATAAAATCTAAAACAAGTGAGGTTATGAATATTTAAAAAAAGGACCAAAAATTCCCTTTTGTGTATATGCTGCTACTTACTTAAAAGATAATCTGTAACAACAAACATTTGCTTGGCTCTTATAAACTAATACCTTAGGGAATAAAGGATTTACGTGTTATGAAAGCTCAGTCTGCTTAAATATATTCAACAAATGGGTTTTATTTTGCACGGAAAATTTATCAGTGTTCTTATCTAAAGTCTACAGAGTATAAAATGGTGGTTATATTTGTGCTACCGCGAAACTTCTTTTTAACTCAATTATTACAACATTTGCGTTTAGTACGTGCGGTAGAATTTTTTTTTAAATTTTGCTTTTCTTTAGTGTGCATGGAATGTAGTGTTGCAAGGATATTTTGAAGTCTCAAGGAGGGTAATTATGTAAAAGGCCTTACATTTATTAGTTTTCTGTTATAGTGAACGTACAGAAAATTAGCTCGGTAATAGTTGCAGTTAGGACCACCTGTGTTCTTTTATAATTATTTTAAGGAAAACGATTACGTTAATGATTACTATACAGTAATAGTAATTATTAGACAAAGAGATTATTAGTATTTAACGAGTTCCAGATATAAACAATCGAACGGCTCGGTAGCCAGATTTTATCTGACCATTCTTGAAAGAGCAATGACTTAACCTGCCTTTAGCTAAATTCACCGATATATACCTGATGTATAAGCCCTCGTCTCTCTTTTTGTAACCATCTCTAAATTATAAATCCTTTTTATTATTATGATTTATCACTTCGTCTCTTAATAATAACCAAACAAAATGACGCGCTTTGTTAAATGTTCCCTCGCGGAAGCTCTCTCTTCAAATATCACAATATAATAACAAAATCAAATTCTTACTCTCCAATTTTACCATCACATAATAACATAAATTAGTTTAGATGATTTTGATTGATATCTAAGAAGAGAGATATTCATTTAACAACGACCAGCAAATTGAATTGTTACGAATAGATACCTTTCACATAGTAATAACACAATTTTTTCGACTCGTATTATTAGCAAACAAATTGATCCAAGAATAATAAATCAAACGTTTTGGTAGAGTTACACCTAGCTATTTTAAATAGATTGGCAAAAAATCTGTCTTACTTCTCGTTTTTGCACATTCAGGATTTCAAACGGGTTTGTGTGTGGAGAAAAAAGAGAAAAATCGCTTCTAATCATTTCAACAGAAGACTTTCAGGTTATAGCATTGCATGTAAAACTTTTGAGTTTGATTAGTATATACAAGATCATCCTACTAAAAGCAACTAAATAATTCAGTGATGTCGACTTCCGTCGTTTTCTTAATGGTATTTGAATTTCAAAATTACTTTTTTCAATTTGCTTCTTTTTTCGTTGGTTTTAAAGATGTTTGTTTTATGAAGGCTTTTGAGTGAAAAAATGCAGCATTTTTTGTTAATTGATCTATCATCAAAAGTAAACCATGTTTAATTCATCAAAGGAAGGTTTTCTAAAATAATTTATTTTTCAAACCCAACAAAACATGATTTTGGTTAAAATCAAGCATGGATTTACTAATTAGTGCTAATCTTCCAAACTAAACCATGAAAATGAAAAAATTGATTTGATATACAATAAAATTTGTGAAGTATTCCCGTAATATTATATACTGGGAGGTTTTCCCAAAATGAATTCATCGGCAAAAAACAAAATTCTAAAAGCTACAAAAACGATTTACAGATAGTCTTCAGTTTATTGCTACAATCTATATAATAACGGCAAAAACTACAAAATGTTAAACATTAAAAACAAGAGCGAATCACGAACAAATAGTAGCAATACAATAATTGAAATCTTTTGCTTTATTGGAACACTACTTTAACTACTGAAGCGTAAATCGCAACAATACTCGTAAAAGTATATTAGAGACTTAAACTGTCATTTATTTGTTCTGCTTTAAAACTTTTCGAAATCCTATCTTAAGTCTTATTTTGTTAGGTTAAGGTCCTCTATTCGATTAAGATGATTGAACCAATTGATAACTTAACGTAGAGCAACATTGAGCTTGCAGATCAGATAATCGTGAAACATAATTAATTTTCGTGATTTGCCCCTTTTTAACATTCTAACCCAATTCTTTTTTTGTTAATAATAATCAAACAGTTGAGTGTCATTTTCATTCTTCGCAAGGGTCTTACAATTACCCGTTTGGCGTATCACTTCTTTATGTATAATTCTGCTCATCCTCTACACATCCAGAAATGCTGCAAGGATATTTAGACAGCAACCTTAAAACCAACCATTTATTAAATCTCAAGTTTTCAAATATTTTAAGTCTTCAGTAAAATTTAGTAGACCAGGTGTTCCAGATTCTTGTACGAATGGAAACTAGCCCAAAAGATACTAATTAATTGCAATAATCCGACCAAACTAAACAATTCAATGTAAATGTCAGAATCCGACTAAAAATTGTCTTTTGCAGATTTCTTGCTTAAGAATTTCAGTGTTTCCTGTTCAGACATTTTGATGCCTAGATTCTGTGTTGCACTTTACTTCCATGATCATAAATCTTTCTTAGTTTTCGTTCTTGCACCCCAATTGAGTTTTAGCTTAAAGTAAGATGCAATCCATTGAAACAAACTGTAAATAAGCGAAAATCTTAGTAAGTTTACTTCTTAGTCAACTTTTAGAAAACTTATGTATGTTATTTTCTGACTCTGCATTCTACATCTGTGGCCTTGCACAGCTCTTACTTCCACCGAACGCGTCTCCACAGCTGATGCATCAAGTTTTTTGAAAACCCTAAAGTTCCATTTAAATTTAAGCCATGATTGGCTCTTTTAACCATACAAATATGACAATTTCTCGTGATAAATACTCGAATGAGCATACCAAGATACTAAAGACATTGAAATGGATACAGCCCTGATATTTGATGCTTGTGTCGCCATTAGAATCTGTTTAGATAAATGTGTAATGAGCGCTCTGCTTTTCTTCAATATCACCACAGCAAGAGAAATCAAAGAAAATTTATAGACGGCGAGATCTTGACAAAAATTGTCTGTGGCTTCTCTAAGCTAAACTACTATAAGAGTTTTGAATCAAGGGGCGCATTAACATTTATCAAAAGTGTTTTACAAGTTGATCAAATTTTCTCACGCCGTTTAGGAACTTCTAATTTTTCCTCCCTCCTCCTCCAGATGACAGTCATTTTTCATAGTCCTAACAATAACTTCTCTTGGCCGAACTATACTCGGTTTGTACAGAACCTCCACAAGCTGAAACAAATATCAGCAACGTATCATCATTGTAACTATATCAGCCACTGCGACGAGTTACGAGCGATGAATTTACAGTCGACAAATATTTCAAAGCGACTAATTTACTGTTCTATTACTTAATATACTATGCGATTTAATTACTTTAATGAATTTGCGGTCGATCAATTTGCTGCGATGAATTAGCCTACTACAAAATTTGTTAACTAATGGATTGCGAAGCTGACCGATAGATCCTAATGATCTAACGAGGCTTACAAAACGAAAGTATCTTAAACAGTTTAAATCTTGATAGTTTTAGGCCTTTTTTGTATAATTAAGCTGCACTTAATTTAGTTTGATGGGATTAAGAATGACTAGTTTCTCTTTGATAGTTAAGCAAGTTAGTCGTTCTTGTAACTTAGCAGGCAACTAAGTAGCTTGATAGTTAAGACAATGTAATATAGTTTAGTGGCAAAAAACACATATGATAATTTTCTCGAGAAGAATGAAGCAAGAATGAATCTCGCACTCAAATCTGAATCGATGTAAACACGTCTTACCACGGGGTTATTTTCCCAATCATTCAGCATCCGTAGAATTTCTGTTCTGTTAGGTTTTTTTAATCGATGCAGATTCTTCGTATGTTTGTATGGATGATGTGATTGATTATCTAGCTGTAGCTTTGATTTTACCAAATTTCGTATTGAATTTATTTAATTCTTCCAAATATAGCAGACTGTCTAAATTCTTTCTAAATTAAAATTAGATCGTCCGCATTGTTGTGCTCTTCAAAAATATAAACCAAAACAAGTTTTGTTATTGATCCGTTGCCTCGCTAAAAAAACTGGCATAAGTTTTTTAGAAAAAGTTCTGTTGTTGATTTCTTACAATTTATTAACTTGTAAAGTTTTATTCTAAAGGTCTGTCTGTTTTTAACCACTACGATCACCATTTTTCCTCTCCTCTCTGCTAGAATTCTTTAATGAAAGTAAGAATATCAGACCAAGCGAGTCAGTCTTGAACCAAAACTTTCTCATTCCTTACATGCTTCTAGGTGGTAGAAAGATGTCTTCCTGGAAGACCCTTTGGTATTTCTTCATTAATCAGTTTAACTCATTACTAGACAAGTTGAATTATTTAGCCTGGAGACAGTTTCTGCTATGTATTCAATTTGGCTTTTGTGTCTTGCGAGCCTATACATTTTAGACTGACATGATCTTTTAGTTTGAAAAGCCCAAAAAGTTTTCCCATATCAAACAAGTGTTTCTGGTTCAGTGTCTGGCGGGTTTATTCGTCTTCTATTTTCCTAGAATCTCACTATACCTAAGAACCCAGATGAAATTGATTTGATTGTAGTTGCAAACCTGTCCAAAGCTTTTGCCTACTTTATAACAAGGGCATTTCTCAGACAGTCCTACCGTCGAAACAAATGTAAATATTTTCTTCCATCCTCCTCACTTCGACTGTACTTGTTATTGATAAAAGTATATAGACCTCTGTTTAAAAGACCGTAGTATATTTCCCCAAATCAGAACTTTCTCACACAGTGAAACAATGTTTCATCAAAACAAGATTTCTTATACTATTACTTTATTTCTTATCTTGGTTTGGTTTTTCCCTGCAAATCACAACTTGGCGGTCCAAGATTCCTAGATAACACTTCTTATCTTGGTCTCATTTTGCAATAAATTGAAGAAGAAGACAAGATCAAAAAATTTGACTTTACTGTATTATCTTAGAAGGCATGTTTTGGAAGTTTTTCTTTTCTTCCTTTCAGAGTTAAGTGACTTAACTTTAGGAGCCATTAAGATTTTTGAGTCTGTCAACGATATTCTTTTAGACTATTGACTTTAACAAGTTTATTAATCTGCTCTATCCATCTATCTTACACCAGTCAATAAAAACTTCTGTCATCTATGATCTCTTGTTCTGAACGTTCGAAACACAAACTTTTTGATTCTTTTCTGGTTCATTCTGCATAGC
>VTPC01006756.1:0-17056 GCA_011009095.1 Ignelater luminosus | reverse complement strand
AAAAAGTTATAAAACTCGTTCCGCACGCTTATAAGGTAAGTTAAGATTTATTTTAACGAGATTTTAGAATACGCAATTTTATTCTAATCATAGTTCCTTCTTCCACAGTACGTAGCTGGTAGTATTGCAGAAGTAATGGGTTGGGGCGTTGTAAAATTTGGCTTTGCAGAAACATCCAATCAGTTACGATATGCTGATGTTAAAATTTTCAATGACAGTCGTTGCAAATCAATATACAAGTATAGGTGTACCAAAACATTATTCTAATTAGGATAATCTACGCATAATTGTAGGAGTCTTTATGGCCACCACCGTTACATAGGTCCCAGAATGGTATGTGCTGGATGGAAAAGAGGTGGAAAAGATGCATGTCAGGGGGATTCTGGTGGTCCACTGATTCATAAAGGACTTCAAATTGGTAAATATAAATTGGAAACGCGGCTTTACTTTTAATAATGATTGATGTTTTTAGGAATAGTATCTTGGGGTGACGATTGTGGAACCTATGTTCCAGGAGTTTACACCAGAATCTCTTTGTTTGCTGAATGGATAAAACATATAATAGAGAAAATTGATAAGAATCCACAATTGATTATAGTACAGCAAATACAGGCCTTTATCCGTGGCTAAAGCTAGTTTTAAATGTTTTGAATTTTCATTCTTTCAGCAGTAGAACTTTCACAAACTTCTTTGTATTTACTTGTGTACTGAATGTACAGATGACTTTATAACTGTTCTTTACCCGATTTACTTAACTACCACATGCCTTTAATTCTCATAAACCTTATGTGGGTAGAATCTGCTAATTCTAGAACGTTCTAGAATGGATTTCATACTAAGTAATTAGCTGTGTAGCATTCTATAGTAGAAAATAAAAGAGTCTACTCGGAAAAACGGATGTTACGCTAGAAATTAAAGAGAACTTGTTTTAATTAATTAAATGTGCCCTATAAAACTGATACTTTTGTATTTCTGCCGGTCACGTAACACAATTTAGAAAGAAACGATAAAATTTGCCTTTCAAGTTTTACCGAAATCTTTATTCAAAGTTTGTGATAGATATGACCAGAAATAAAAAAAAGATTTTAATTTTCCACACCCTCGCAATCTTCTAGTTTGGGATAGAAAAAAAATAAAATCTCAATAAATGTGTGATCTCAGGAAGGTAGCAATGTAACAAAAGCGCACATAGTAGAAAAAGTTTATGGTTTTCTTTTTTATTCCATATATCCATACAAAAATTCTATTTATAGCATTTTATTTTCAATTCTTAAACTAATTTTGCAATACCAATAGACAAACACATCGATCAGTGACTGTATTGCCTTAACATCATAAATTTTTGAATTTATTAGTAACGGAGTAGCAATAGTCCAGATTAGTAAGACAAATGGAAGTTGTAAAGATGTAGTCAAACTGATAAAGATATCAACTTTCAAAATTTCCAAAAGGTAAATATCTTAATTGCAAGAATGTTTTTTCCATGTAACCAACTTTCTGAGTTTTTAATTTTCAGAATCTTTATAATTATTTATACTTTTGTATAACGCTTTTTCTACCTTATAGAACCTTTTTGTTACCTATAATTTCTCGTCAAGTAACTTAAAATCTTATTTTTGGCTGGAGGTGCTGATCTGTCTCATCTCATCTCTCATCTCCAGGTTCTTTGTACCTTTTCACCAGCGGGAAAATTCAAATTTAACAAGCCATTCCCTTGCACCTAGAGATATCCTCCACAAGGACAATGGTAGAATGAGATGCCTCTAAAGCGAGCTGAAATTAAATCAAATAGTTGTTTACTGGGGATGTATGGATTATTGTTGAAAACCATGTGGCACGACAGGAAAGCAACAAATTTATTAATTTCTTCTTTTTAATTAATATTTGATTCAACACGAGCCTATCGAATTGCTACAGAGAAGAGAATCTGAACACCAGTAGCCAATCGAGTTCAGAATGATAAGACGTCTAATAAAAACTGAACGAAGAACCATCAGACGGGCGCGACGAAATCAAACAGAAGAAAAGTGAATTAAAAAAAAACGAATAAAAGGCCTGAAAATAATAAAATAAATGCAAATCTTAGAATCAAAGGCGGCCTTAGAGTTTGTAAGAGGCAAAATTAACATAATAGACAATGCCTCAACCTTCGTAGCAAGAATTCTTGATCTTTATCAGCTTTAGGCCCTCTACAAGCGGTATTGATGTGGTAAGAAATTGGGTCCAGCTGTTTCGGGAAACGGAAAGTGTGCGGCAGATTAACTGTTCGTACCGCTGAAAAAATTGAGAACATCCGGGCACGCATGGATGAAACACCAACAACTTGGTTAGAAGATTGTCTCAGAAAGTTTAATCTTAGTTCTAGCAATACCGTATCAATTTGACTTAGACAGACGTTTTCAGATTTTGCCTAAAATATTTTTGCTCATGTGGCATACTATAGTTCTTACATAATCGGGCGCTTTTTATAAAACGGGCTGTATAAACCATTTCTTTGTTTTAAGGCTTTATTCACACATTGTTCTAGCTTTATGGCGGTTTTTATACCTTATTTCTCATCGAATTTGTTTCAACTTTTTATACAATGTAGGAGAAGATGTACTGATGTTTCCAACATCACATGTCGATCAGAATTAATAACGCTAACGGTGCAGTTCCTTCCCCGAAAAGGTATGATTTATTTATTCATTCAATTATGCCAAAAGCAGACACTTTATACTTATAGTGTCTTTTATTGATCTTCTAAAGTTTCTTTGTAAGCTCTTCTGAATTTAATGTGCCTTACAGTTCCATAAATACTTTGTGTGTTTTAAAACGTTGATAGGCTTTCCCCTAAGTTTTATAGATCTCTGTAAATGTGATTAGTTCCTAAAGTCTTTTGCCTTACCATCAACAATTATAGTTTTTGTATTTTTAAAAGCTAATACGTTTTTTCTTGAGTTTGATAGATTTCTGTCGGTTTTGTTAATTACTAAAGTAATATCTGTTGTTTCTTGCTTGACTAAGTGACTTACCGTCAAAAGTTCTATAAAGATAATTTTTATGTCTTAAGCAGTTGCTGAGTTTTCTCTCGAGTTTGATAGATTTATGTCAGTTTGACTAGTTCCTAAAATAATTTCTGTTAGATTTTGCACGTCTAACTGACTTATATCATCAACAGTTCTATGAGTAGTTTTTGTTTTTTAGAAAGTCGGCGAGTTTTTCCTTGAGCTTGAATGCCTGATAGATCTCTACCAATTTGGCTAGTTCCTAAAGTAGTTGCTGTTAGTTTTTGCATGTCTAAGTGACTTACCATCAATAGCTCTATAAACGGTCTTTGTGTTTTAGAAAGTTGAACAGTTCTCTTTAGTTGTCAGTTTGGTCATTTTCTCAAGTAATGTTTATAGGTTTTTGATGTCTAATTGACTTATCATCAACAGTTTTATAAATAGTTTTTGTGCTGTAGATACTGGCAGTTGCAATAATAACAAAGGTTAAATCATCATTATGATCGTATTAGTTTAGATAAATAAATGAATTTGTCATTGATAAAATATAAAATGCTGTTAGTAAAATAATCTTGTAGTATAAGGTTTAATTTAAAAATAAATTTTATAATAAGATACAAGTTTGTGTTAGTCATCTATCATATCATATCTTGAAGTTTCTGCAGTATGGTCCTGAGCCCAGTTCAGAGTCAGTCTGAGAACTATATCAAGACATAGCGAAATCTGTTCAAACAACAAAAGACTAATCGGTTTGTGTTCGGATAGATTAAAAATCAAAAAACAACCAAAGTCCGATTTAGGTAGACCAGCCGTTTCCGAGATACAAAATATCTCTCACAGGAAAAAAAAAGTGAAAGACCATCGGTAGTATCCGAATCGTTAAAAAGTCCTTCCTTCACCACACTTACCATCAAAGTCGCATCTCGATAGCAACACCCGTTTGCAAGGTGCAAGATACCTGTCAAAAAAGCAAAAGACAAACGGTAGGGTCCTTATCGTTTAGAAGTCGTTCTCCCACCACATTGACAATCAAAGTCCCATCTCGAGATATGGGAATCTGCGAAAAAAACAAAAGACGATAGGTACCGAAGTCGATACGACGATCGATTTGAAGATGCGACATAATTCCTTTCGAAGAAGAAACAAGACAGGATTGCCCCTATGTTTCGGTTTTAAAACACGCATTCCCATGTTTTCGCTATGCGTCGGCGCCACCGAAGGACCTCCTCATCTACTCACTTCGATGGAGATGTGGCTTGAAGTCTTGCGAGGCTTTGTCAAGTGCCTGGTCAGGCTTCTTCGTTTATTAACGTTTTCCAGAGAACTAAATGTCATTAAAGCTGAGGCTACGCTCTCGTGCGGGCCACTTTCGGAGGACCTTCTCTGGCTTCGCCCTCCATTACCTTTCTCAAAACAGCTAAATTTCACTGTTATTTTTGGTGTATTTTATGACGAACTTAGGGCAACACCGCCTACCTGTTGACTAGTTATTGAAAGGAGGGTAGAAGCCGGACCAAAGAATGCAAAATAGCAGACTCAAATGGAAACATTTTTGTAAGGGCTGCAATGAATAAACATTTATTTAATATTGATCTTCATCACGATAATGCTTGTAAATTAAAAGAAGTATAAAAGGTTTGGGCACTGACATCTAGACGCAATAAAGAAATTAGTAAATATATGAAAAATCGATTACAGGTATTATTCTTACCATCATTGATGGTTACAGTTTTTTCACTGCTGCTTATTTTTGAAAAATAAAACTGAAGTTTAATCAAGTTTTTAGGAATATGTGAGACAAGTAGAAAACCTGTTTAAGTTGAAGCCAGAAATCATCAGATCTGACAGAGAATTTCAAGTCTTCTTAAAGAAAGAAGGTATAATATCACAGTTGACAACGCCATATTCACCACAGCAAGATGGAAAGGCTAAAAAACAGAAATGCCAAAATGTATGTTGAAGCTAATTTAAAAAAATAATTCTGGGCAGAAGCTACGCGTACACCAAATTACCTACAAAACCGATTTCCTTAAGTGGAAAGAATAAGACTTCGTATGAATTGTGGGATAAAACCAAATGTAAGAATTTTTGGAAGTGCGGTTTATACTTTGATGCTTTAAAGACGAAAATCTAATGATAATTCAAAGAAAATTATATTTGTGGGATACGAACCAGTATCAAAATATTGTTTAAGTATTTGATAGAAATACAAAGAAACATCACAATTATTGCAAAAGTACGTTGTGTGCAAGATTCTCGATTACATGAAGAAGAATGTGAAACAAACTGTAAAAACCTAGAAGATGTTGATGTTGAAATTATAAATGAAGGTAATTCAAAAGAAAAGAAGGTTGTAGATAATGAAGTTATCAAGATTGAAGATGGGTTGCAAAGAAATGATAAAGAGAAAGCAAAGGAAGTCGAATAGCCTACGGAAAGAAGAATATGTTTAAAACACATCTAAAAGTAAACCTCCAATTTGAAAATGTAAACCTTAATAAGAGCAAAAAAATCCCGTTCTGTTGTTGTAAGGAAAGAACTATTTTGTTAAATAATTTCGTATCATCTCCTATACACCTGAACACCGCAATAGGCACTGCGTTGTGATTAAAAAATAAGTTTTTTAAGAACAATCTCGAGAACGTTCTAATTTAATTAATGCAGCATGCTTAGAAGTGTTTGCGTTATAAATTCGACGGAGAGCGACTAAGCTTCAATCGCTTAAAACGGACCATCTGAAATCCTTGGCCAATATCAATTATTACCTTGAGAAATCCCTTCTGGGCCGAAGTTGGTGAACTACGAAAGAAGCACAGGAAAGTAGTATGTAAGAAACTTATTACGTTATTATTTGCGGTTAAATTCTATTAATGTTTTTCGATTAACTTACAAGTTTTGAAAGAATCTTCAAAATTTAAGTTGAAGAATATAATAATTAGTTTTTGTAAAACGAACGTTCGAAGGTAGAATTAAGTTTTAAGTGTTTGTCTTTTTTTCTGAACTAAAGCAATTATCTGGTTTGCGGTTGCTTATGAGTAAAGAAAATCAAATTATAAACATCTACTTTGAAAATTTATAGTTTTGCAAGAGAATTTGTTGACAAAGTTATAAATCTTTATTCTTATAACGAATCTTCTCATATTTACTTTGATTCTTCCCCTTCTGGGTAGAATAATAATATTTAAGTCATTCATATCTATTTTGATGTTTTTTTTGTTGTTTATTTTTCTTTTCATTATTGATTTAATAAATTAAGGCAAAGTGTAACAGTGTAAGCCATCCGTTGGATCCTTATTAGAAGAACTGATATAAGTAAATTACTGTGCTTGAAATTAACAATTTTAGCTTGAAATATCTATGCTTATGAGTGGCCAGCAGGTTCCAGATTGTTGTATATATTTAATATTTGTTTGATAAGTGAGCGTGCATCAAGTCGATCACCCCAGTAAAAATTTTGTGTAGTAAGCATTTGCGAAATCAGAATGTTAAACAGTAAATTTTGAGTATTTTGGGAAATAAAGTGTCTACTGTGAATAACTCAGATGAGTCCATATACAGGGTGTTATTCCCTGAGGTACTTATATACAGGGTGTTAGCCTACGAGAAGCTGCGTAGGTTGGCTTATGGTTTCTATTTGATTTTCAGCTTCTGGCGCCCTTAATTTTTACCATCTATAAGACATATTCAGAATCTCTGTGAGTGTAAGCTTTTAGTTTTTCGTTTAAGGTAAGTTTAGCTTGAACCATGCCCATCTTCGGCTTGGAGCTACGGGATTGAACATCTTCCGTCATCCGTAACGGGCATTAGGACTCTTTTTCAGGTTTTTCCCGTTACACACTTATGGGTTAGAACAGGCAGCGTGTGCATGGAATGATAAAATAAATCGAGAATTGGAAAGTCTTGGTTTTAAAAAGGTATATCAGACTGTTACCCTATTCAGAGAAAAGAAAAAGATGAATGGACATACATTAATGTATGGATGGATGATCTCTTAATAGCAAATTCAGATAAATCAGTTATTACCATAGTACCGAAGAAATTGGAAAATAAATGGAAATTAAATGCCTTGGTAATTTATAAAAATATATAGGAATAAATGTAAATACAAATAAACAATTGGATCCTTGTTATATATAGATGTTAATACCAGACCAGATATTGGGATAAGTGTTTCAATATCCAGCCGAAGAATTAGCAATTTAAGTGTGAACGATTGGACGGGAGTTAAACGAGTCTTACGCTATTCAAAAGGTATAAGACAGTTGCAGCTGTAGATGGGAAATTAAGAAAAGATGACTAAAATTCAATTAGTTCGTTATGCACGTGCCGAATGGGGTAGCCATCGGGAAGGTAGAAAATGCAACAGTTTTTCTTGGTTTTGTATTTATGACTGACTTACCATCAACAAAATTAGTTTGTTCGTATTCCCCCTTTTTCCCTGTTGTAACGTACACTTGTAAGTCACTCCCTCCTTTTGATAACTACATAACGCTGCGTCTCAACCTTCTCCTGCATTAAATTTTTGAAAGTAGGACTTTACCAAAACGAATTTAGTTATAAACAAACGTAAAAGAAGAGTTACGTAACGTCACATATTACCCCGCCTTACCCTTAGTAACGCAGCATAACGATTTGAAAAACATTTCCTTATCGTCTCAATCGTTACGTAATTTAAGGAAGACTTATTTCCTGTAAACTTTAAATTAATTATAAACAGACAGTGTCATCAGAGGCATTTAAACTTATATACCAAAAATCATATTAGCGCGACCCTTACAAAGGCCACCTTGGCGTCTTTTTTCAGAAAACCCCTTATTTACTTCTTAATAAATAAACATTAAATTTGTCATTTAAAATTAAAGTTATTTTAAAACTGGTATTTATAAAATTGCTCTTAATTTCAGTATAGTGCATAAGAATATAATGCGTAAACAAAGGTATTACTAATTAGGTACTAATTGGTGCGCATTATTAGGTAAATAATTTAACTTTATTGCTCGTAAAGTCTTAAAATCTCCTTATATTTTGTGTTTGTTTAACAAACCAAGCACGTATATACCAAATGAAATTAATTCTGAATCTCTTATTAATAGCATCTGTAATTAGTGGTAAGTAGGGTAGACGCACCTAAATGCGTCCGGTTCCAGTAACCTGCCGCTTTATGAATTATTGCTTCATAAATAAATTATGGCAGCTGGAATAATTGCGATTTTCGAGCACTGAAATTTTTGTATGATTCTTGCTCGATATTTTAATGGAATTTTGTTTATTCATTTACTTAGTTTTAAATTTAAACGAGTTTGAACCTCAAATCCTGTTTAGGTGACCAAGTATTGGTGCGTTTACCCTACTTGGACATGATACCAAAACAGTTTGAAAAAGGTAGATATGATGTTACCATCTCCAACATTACAACGGGACGTATTATTGGCGGACACGTTACTAAAATAATAAAATATAAGTTTATGGTTTGTCTGCTTCTACTTAAACGGTATTCACCTGTAAAAAGCAATCTACTTTGGTGTGGCGGATCGATTATTCAGAGTAACTGGGTTTTGACAGCTGCCCACTGTGTAGTGCAAACTGAAGGGCCCGTAGATCCGGTAAGAAAATTGACGATTTTTCCATAACTTCCTAGGTGTGGTTAGGGAAAAACAGTTTTGGAGTTTCCTTTACCAATTTAGGTCTTGGTTTTGTTATTTAGGTGAATGCAATAAACAACAAAGGTCTAGTAGTACGTGGTAATACCAGCTACTGCATTACTGAAAAAAAAGGAATAGATCATACTATTATATACCACGAAACACACAAAGGGTATAATGCAGACACTTTAGATTATGATATAGCATTGTTGAAAGTTAAAGAACCTTTTGAAGGTAAAGCAGAAGAAATTATAAAACTTGCTCCGCATAATTATCAGGTAAGTTGAGATTTATTTTAACGAGATTTTAGAATGCGTAATTTTATTCTAATCAAAATTCTCTCTTCCACAGTACGTAGTTGGTAGTGCCGCACGTGTAATGGGTTGGGGCGTTATACAACTTGACTCAGATGAAACATCTAATCAGTTGCGACAAGTCAAGGTTAAAGTTATGGATAATAAGCATTGCAAAGCAAAATTCAGGTATGGGTGTTCTGAAACATTATTTCTAATTAAGCTAATTGATACATAATTGTAGGAAAATTGGCGGCTCCCGCTTTTATATAAGTCCCAGAATGGTCTGTGCGGGATGGAAAAAAGGTGGAAAAGATGCGTGTCAAGGGGATTCTGGTGGTCCATTGGTTTACAATGATTCTCAAATTGGTAAATAAAAATCTGAAGCGTGCCTTATTTATTCTTTACCGCTATTATTTTTAGGAATAGTATCTTGGGGTATCGCATGTGCAACCCCTACTCCAGGTGTTTATACCAGAGTTTCTTTGTTTGCTGGATGGATAGCTAATGTAATAGAGAGAACGGATAAGGTATTTGTTTTACGAACGAAATTATGGACATGGATTCATGGCCGGAGCTAACCCCATCGTTTTTAATGTTTTGGACTAAAGCAGCAGTAAAACGTCTATGAACTTTTTTGTATTTATTTGTGTAGATTTTACTGTTGAAGTATTTTAAGCTGCTTAACTACTATGTTTTTAATTATCATAAATCTTATGCAAGCTACTAATTCTAACAAATTCTAAAGTGGATCTCATACTACTTAATAAGTAATCAGTAGTGTGACATTCACAATAGAGCACAAAGAAATGTCCTTGAAATGTTTACAGTTTGGAAACTTGATTTTACTCGGAAAAATGCATCCCATAATAAAATGTAAGAATTTATTTTGCTCAATTAAATGTAAATTCCAAAGCTTTTGGAGATTCTGATGTCGTTGAAGTGGTGTTGTGGAATCTGATCGTCCCGGCCTATTGTCCTGTGACGGTTATGGCTAGCTCCTTTTTGCAGGCGTTTTTCCTTCCTGGATTTCGGTTGTGGTAGTCTTGACTGCGGCGATGACGAAAACCGAGCTTATGGAATTTGTTTCCCGTTGTAGTCAGCGGTAAACTAAGGAAGTATCTTCGAGAATATCCTCCAACTCTAGGGAGAGATTTTTGAGGTTATTGAAGAAAACCGCAGTGGAGTTTTAATTAGCGTTTGGGCTTGGAGATTGAAAAAGGAGGTCGAATTCTAAGAATTTCTAGGACGTGTCTTTATTCTAGCCCAGCCAGGTCGCATACTTTCTCCAAGGAAAGAAAGCTGTTCAGGCGTGGAATCTCCCTCTGTCGAAATCTGAAGACAGCATGTAGCAGTGCGGTGGCAAACAAGGTGATTCTATATCCCACTAGGAGGCGTGCAAAGGTTTTATACGCGTGTTCAGCTCGGCTTTCCAGGCGAGTTCCCTAGAGCTCTAGACGGACATCTCCGGGGTCGAATTGCTTTACTATTGTAAAGGACAGATATAACGAAATAGTATGATCTGTGTTTCTCGTTGGGTTTTATTTTATATCTTTGAAACCAGGTTACCAGTTCTTTGGAATTCTAAATTCGCTGCTGGCGGAGTTGTGACAAATTGAGAAAGGTGGGCTGATGGATTAAGCGGATGGGGAATGCCGTGACAGTAAATCTGAACAGAAGAGATGGAGAGGATTGACCCTTAGGTAATCTCGACTCGCAGTATGTACATTTTGAACGAAGCCTTGTGCACCCGCACGCCATGTTGGCGAGAGAGCAAGAAGCTATTGACTAATCTGACAAAAAGAATTGAGATTTAGGCTGTCAGGGACTGACTCGTGGAAAAGTCCCTCGTGCCATAATTTGTCGAAAGCCCGTTCGATGTCCAATGAAAGAAGCCTAAAGTTGATAGCAACTGTAGCATTCTTGTTTAAGCGGAAGACTCAGCCGGTGGTAATGAGGTAGTAAGATGTCGGCTGACCAATGATAGAATTTAAACTCTCGATACGACATGACGATACGATAAAAATGATTGTCGATCACATTTGAAAATCATTTTTTCGATGACGTTTTGACATATTTTGATAACAACCCATGTGGTATAGCGGAATTAACGATAACAAAAATAAAAACTTGGAAACTCGTATCGTTCAAAATCCCACAGCAGGGTTTTTTCAAACGTCTTGCCCAGGACGTTTAGGAGGGCGATGAAGTGATAAGAGTCGGATTCTTTCAAGGCTTGGAAGTAGTCGAGATGAAGGCGGCAGTTAAACATTCAAGTGAAGCATTCGGTAGTGGAAGCAGGTAAGTGATAAGGGTGTCGTTACCCAGAGCGAGGCGATTGCCTCGGCGGTTTCCTTCTTTCGGAGTAGGCTGATATGTTGAGAAGCAAAGCGACTTGGTCAGACCGCGCTTCGTGGTAGATGCAGGGGTGTGAGGCGAGATCGGGATTATGGCGGATGTCGTTGTTTATGGTATGTACGACGTGAGGAGTGAAATGAGAGTCGTCACGACGTTGGTTTACCTTGTTGAAGATGCTAGCCTTTTCTTGTGCAATTTGCAGATCGCCATGAATGAAGTGGGAGTGAATATAAATGGTAAAAGTAGACTTACTATGCTGGCATAAAAGCCTCCTTGTCTAAAACGAAGTAATGTTTCACCTTTTATCTTACAAATAATAAAAAGTAGCAGTTCTTTGTTGTTGATTTCTGGTTAAAGAATAGTCAACAAAGATATCTACAAGAAAGGAGCCTAGCAATGGATTCAAACAAGCAGTATTTTGTATTTACTTACAGATTTTCCTACTGATCAATGCATATTCTATATCAATATTTTATATTTTCATCATTTTTACATTCGATATTCTGAATGTATGCTTAATTGAATCATAAAGATCAAATTAAAAAGATTTGAGAATTATACAATGTAACTATATAATAATATAATAAAGATAATGATCACAATACACACATTTATCAGCTAACCTGTACGAGCGTTTATAATTTCAACACAGCCACTGTATGTACGCAAGACAGCTTATTTTCATACTAATAACTAATAAGTGTGGGTAAGATTCAAATCGTTTTTGAGTATTACATAATGAAGTTATAACTTTTCTAGTATTTGCTTTAATGTCTAATGGCAAAGAATTTCTGATTGCTGGTGGCAAAACCACTCAAATATCTAGGTATAAGTTTATGGTCTGTTTAGTTCTATTAAAATCGTACGATAAAACTAGTCATCCTGACAGGCCTTATTGTGGAGGGTCGATTATTCGGCGGCAATGGATTTTAACAGCGGCACATTGTTTAGGAAAATCGCAATGGTTTGATGCGGTAAGTCTAAACTATTACTTTTGTTGCATTTTGGTAGTTAGATTTTATCGATGAACAGTTAGTAACGTAGGGTTTAAAATAACGGCTTTTATTTAAAAAAGCTCTTTACTGTTAAAATTATAAATAGAATTATAATAAAAGCACAAACATTGAATTAAACTGGATTTTAACATATTTTTGAAAAAGTGAGAATAAACTAAATTTACTTCTAACTATAGATTAAATAACACCATGTAGTTGTAATCGTCGAATAATTAAAATCTGTGAACGCTGATTAAACATTTTTATTTTGTATGCAAAGATAATGCAATGTTTACAATTGTAAAGTTAGTAAAAATAATTTCTTTTTAATTATAGTTAATCTTTTTTTGTTAAAACCTTCGCTTTTTATTGTTCTGTTGAGTTTTAGCTAAAAGCTTGCTAAAATCAACTGTTAAATCTCGAGAACTAATGTTTTTTTATAAGTTTATATGACTAAGTGTACTTATTCTTCAATATTCTAGCACCATTGAAACACCCGTTGTATAATACTTTGTTTTCGTTACTTTTAGGATGAAGCTATTAAAAGAAAAGCATTAGTAGCACGTGGCAATACTAGTTATTGTTCAACCGGAGAAAACCATGTGGATCATGTAGCTATAGCATATATACTACACCCTAAATTCAACTACACAACAGATAATGACATAGCAGTACTGAGAGTTGAACAGCCCTTTATAGGCTTAAACGAACAGTCTGTAAAACTAGCTCCATCAAGTTACAAGGTAGGTAGGAATCTTCAGTAAAGTTAGGGGTAATCTGTATCTACTGATATTCTTGTAATTAAACTGTTTAAAAATCTCAACTTTTTGCAGTATACAATAGATGGAATTGCATTTGTAATAGGTTGGGGAGTGACAGATATTACAAATCAACTGCGTTATGTCGATATTAAAATACTTAATTTAAAAAAATGTAAAGAAATCTGGAGGTACGGATTTTATTTGTGTTAATTTCTAAATGAGATTAAACAAAAATGCCCTTATAGTGCATCAGGGATTCACTTCGAAGTAACTCCTCTAAATTTTTGTGCAGGCTGGATACGCGATGGAAAACATGCGTGCTCTGGAGATTTTGGAGGTCCATTGATTGACAAGAACAAATTTCTAATTGGTATAGAATATTTTCTATTCAAACTACTTTTAATATTTTACCTGTTTGGGCAGATACAATACAGCGTGTTTCACAACCAAATGATCAAACTTCACAGGTAGATATCGACATAGAAAACAAAAACACTCCATTTTCTCCGTAAACCAATAGTTTCGGAGGAAATTAAAGAAAAATTTGCAAAGTTTTGATCTGTATTTAAAAGAAACGGGTACTAATAAACAGGAGTTCAAAAACAGCAAATCTCACAATGTAACAGTATCGAATGATATGCTATCGGGCAGGCTTTATTATTGTAAACTTACACTACTTAATCGCAATGAATGAAAATGAAATGTTTAATCTCCTTCGATCAATTTCCCGAGATTTCCACTTCATGTAATCAAGAAATATTATTAAGACTTTTCGTCTCTTTTAACATTAGTAATGTACTCCCCTGAGTTTGATCATTTGGATGTGAAATACTCTGTATACAGCTTTTCTTTGTTTCAGGGGTAACGTCTTGGGGGAAAACCTCGTGTGGGAACCGTCTTCCAGGAA
This sequence comes from Ignelater luminosus, assembly GCA_011009095.1. Lineage (NCBI taxonomy): Eukaryota > Metazoa > Arthropoda > Insecta > Coleoptera > Elateridae > Ignelater > Ignelater luminosus. The sequence goes on along the minus strand of VTPC01006756.1, from coordinate 3,113 downwards.
TCTATGTTAGACTTCCCTCATTTATTAAGTGGATAAATGACGAAATCGAAAAAGAGAGAGAGCTAGAGATATACCACCTTCCTCTACATTTTATAGAAAATGTTAAAATCAAATTCAGGTAAATGCCAACTGTAAGGAATTACTCGATACTCATTGTTCTGGTAATTCTTCATTGTTCAAAGCGGATAAGCCAATTTGCAATCTTCAGAAACAATATCTTTTTTAATTTGTCTTGTAAAAATAAATGTTTTACAATAACGTTTAAGTTTCTCAGTTGAAATCCTAGCTTGCTGTTTTTGTTTAACTTTGATGTTTCCATATTTAAGCATGAGCTAGATTTACTTTATTTAAGTAACTCAAAAAGCTAAAATTATAAAAACTTAGGTTCTTCTACCGCTTTGCAAAGTCCACTGCACATATCTGAATTTGTCTCTGAGTTTGAATTTTACCCTTCTTAATTCAGTCTGCTGGATCCAAAGATGGAATCTACCATTAGCATAGTATGCTTTATAGTGACATTGATACGCAAATTGAAGTTTCTTTCTCTTCAAACTAGCTTCTGCATTCTTGTACAATTTCTGTATAGAGAAAAGATATTTTTTCAACTGAGTGTCACATCGACAACTTAATGTCCAGTTTATTTATTCTCAGTAAGTTATCTGCTACTTTCTCTAAAAGAGCCTCAAGGAAGATTTGTGTCCAGGAATGTCTTCTCAATATTCTTGGCGCTATTGTAAATGCAATGTTTTATTACTTCTGCTCTGTTACTTCATGTAAAATTGCACGGGCTAGTTCCGGTTCTAAAAAAGGCTTTCTTTTCATGTCCTTTGCTAGATGGTCAGTTTCTTGGTTTTCCGTTGGAAGAAATGTTACAGGATATCATCCAATTTTGAAGAACAATTCCATCAATGTACAGCACAAAAACAATTAAAAATAATTTTGTCCACCTAAATTTTCCAGTCTAAGATACTAATTACTACTAATTCATTGGATGGAATTAAGATAGCGAGGATTCTGTTGGCATACTTTTTACTTTTCCCATCTAACAATAAGAGAGCTTGTTTTAGCAGCGTCTTTGATATCCCAATGAAAGGACCCATCAAACGTTTCACCCACATGCCCAAAACGCTTTTGTAGTTTTGTTCTTTACCCTTCTAGTTAAAGTTTGAGGGTTAGTTTACTAAAACTAAATAGTTTCTGTTTCCTAGTAGATGTCACCAATGTTGTCTTTGTTGGGTTGATCAACAGACTTTTTCTCACCTACCAGCTTTCAGCAACAGTTAGATTTCTATGTATTACTTCCTCTATACTTTTCTAAACTCAGCATGATTATAAGTTATAACCCACTGGAAAAGCAGTTGGGTTTTAGTTCGGTTTCATCTTGACAGTAAACAATGAAAAGGAGCTGACTGATCGACTGCTCGTCATTCTCGTTCTAGAGAAATTCTTGAATAGGTTGAGTATGATCGGTGGATTCCTAGTCGTTGATTTAACATCGTTATTACAATGGCGACACGAGGTGGTGATGGTAGGTGTTGCCGTATTTGGACTAGGATATCTTACGAGAACACCGATAGTACTAAAAAGAAGCTTGTTGATGGTTGATGAGCATTCGTGTGGTGTTGAATTTCCTCTTCGGTTGGATGGTTCCAATGACAGTGGTAGAGAGACTTCAAGATAAACATAGGAAATACAAAAGATGGAAGTTGCGAAAGTGGCCAAACTGGTGTTGAGCAAGGTGCTTTTCTGGAAGCTATGGTCGTCGACCCTGTCAAACCCCACGCACTGGGCAAAGCTCGGAATGTAAGTTGATCGGAGCGGAACTATGAAGGTGATTCATTAACCTGCTACTATACTATGTCCATATTTTTTTTCGGTATTTAGTACTCCATTGAACGCTTTTCCATATCAATGATATGTGTAATTGCTTACCTATTTTACTTTAAGTATTTTTCTGATAAGTTCCTTATTGCAAATATATAGATCTTGTGGGCTACATCATTATCTAAAGCCACTTTGTGTCTCATGAACCTTGTTCTCTGTAATTTCTCTGAGTCTTTTTTCTAGCACCTTTTCATATATTTTGCATGCAGTGCTAATGATACTCCTCTATAGTTGCTGCATGCTTCTTGGTCTCCTTTTTTATTATAGAGGTAGGTACTATTATTGATGTTTTCCAATAATTAGGTACTTCTACATACTTTTCCCATGCTATTTCCATTATTCCGTGAAGTAATTCCAGTCCCTTTCCACCCCATGTACTTAAGGATTTCAGCATTTGCATTGTCTATTCCTGAAGATTTTCCATTTTTTAATGCTTTTATGTCTTCATTAACTTCTTCCATTCTTATTTTATTATTCTTTTTTACTGGTGTTAATTCAATTGTATTATTCATTTCCCTATTGCCTATTTTCTGTACTTATCCTTATTTTTAATTTGCTTCAGTGTTTTCCCCTTATCTCCTTTCATACTTCTCAGAACTCTGCAAAATAGTTCTTGATTGTTTTTACTTTGTCTTCCATCCTTTCACCAAAGTCTTCCCATTCTTTATTTTTAGCTTCTTTTATTTTATCTTTTACTACCTTTCTAGCTTCCTTGTATTTGTTATAGGACTGTATTGCTTGTAGCCTTAAGTATGCTTTGCATGCTTCTTTTTTAACATTGACAATTTCTTTAATTTCCTCATTCCATTGGTATGTGCTCTTTTATTTATCCCTTCTGTGCTGCTTAATATTTGCTTATATATTTTCCACTTTTCTTCTATATTTCCCTGACTTATTTCTTGTTTTCTTTCCTCTATCTCTTATTTAATTGATTCTTCATATTAATCTGTATTTCTTTGTTTTGAAGTTTGTATACTTGGTCTTGTATTCTTTACATATCTTTTGCTTTGCTTGTCTATTTCTTTCATCTTTATTTTCCACATCTTTTATTTTTGTAACTGCAAGGGTAATTCAGCAGTTCTACGATATATACTTCAAAGCTTTAATTATGTGTATCTTGGTTCTTTCTGTGATGATATAATCTATTATAGATTTTTCATTTTTTCTTTTTTCTTTCCTCTTTCAAAGAAAGAGTTCTGAATAATTAGTTGATTTGTATACAAAAAAAA